>JAEMWC010000341.1:2500-27500 GCA_016490735.1 Pachyseris speciosa | reverse complement strand
CGCAATAGAAATCTTGAGCTCATAATCTAATTGTTAAATAGCAGGTTTTGCTATGGTCGCCATCTAGTGTCCATCACCAGAACACACCTTGGCGAATAGAGACAGTACAGATTGAGTTTCAAACCACTAGTTATAAAATGAGAATTCTGCAATGCTGTCTGCTTTTTCATCACCCTTCATCTGAACTGCTTCTATTATAAAATAGAGGTTTCATAATACAAAGTTTAATCTCTATTTTTCCCTTCTTGACTGTAGCCTGAGAACAAGGATGATCCACAGGGCAGTTCGGCTGAAGCTCGGTCGGCAAATGAGTATGAAAAACTGGCACACATGTGTTTGAAACAGAAAAAGTAAGTCAGAAACCTCTCTAAGAGCCCCTTTAGGGGCACCCAACGAGCAAATCAACCAAAAGCTGTAGAAAGGCATTTTTAAGTACATTATGGTGTTTCGGTGACATTGTGACACCATTTTCAAGTTCGAATGCATTAAAATAAACTGTCAGAAAATTATTTGCTTAAGATGAACATACTTCTAATTAAATATGCAATGTCACGCAAATAGTTTTGCTTGAATTGAGTCTGACTGGACATAATTGAGAGATGGTGTTAATTCTCTAATTAGCAGCATTTCATGCACTAAACAATCGAACTTATTCATGCACTTCTTGAGAACGGAAAAATGTCTGTCAAGGTCTTTCGGGACAATACAGTGTTCGTTAATGAAGTGTTTGCCAATAGAAAAGGACCGTTTAGTGTGTTCGGCTGCACGTTGGTGCAAGTGCCTGAGAGTATAGCCTACATAACTTGCATCGCACAAGTCACATTGAAATTTATGAATTACACGTTGTTGGTTAACAATAGGCGGCTTCTTCTCTTTTACTTTTATCTCTTCTGGATCTTATTGCTGACAAAAACCGATTGAATGACTGTCTGGGTCTTCAGGCTCAGGTCTTTCAGCTCTTTGCCGAATCCTGGTCATTGAAGGGCAGGACTATTCGGACCGTTGGGTTCTCTTTTGGGGCAGGTATTGGTTGCGAGTCTTCAACTTTGGAGGCAACAAACGACCTGACTGTAGATTTGATAAGGTGTTGTGGTATTTCAGCCGGGAGAACACTGCCCTCAAACGGTCACATTTTTCAGAAAAATAAGACCAACACGATGATAAGCGATATGCACGGTCAAGCATAGTTTTCAAAAGTCCTCGTTTATATCGCATGTGAACATGGCTCTGGTAATGGAGCAAGAGACCCGTGTTAGAAGGTTTTATGCAGACTTAGGTCTCAATATGAGGAGCTCTGTTAAGTAGTTGCATTCAAGAAAGGGAAGCAGACCATTACTCTCTGTTTCCGTGGTGAACTTCACTGAAGAGTGGCAATTGTTGACAACTTGAAGAAAAGTAGCTGCTGATGCTATGTCCGGCATTATAGTTAATGTGTCATCAACTTATCTCTTGTAAAATGAAGGCATTTTTCCTTCAAGTACCAGAGTTTCTTCGATGGATCCCATGAAAACATTAGCGAGCAGGGGCCCGAGTGGTGAGCCCATGGCTACGCCATCGGTCTGTTCATAAAGTTGCCCGTTAAACTGGAACACCAGAATGGACCTTGTAGATCTTCTCAAAGCATCCACCAAAGACCAACTGTTCCAGTTTATAATTTCCCCACTGTGAATCTTTTAGGCCACGTTTCAGTTACGAAAATCCGAGTGCACTCTTTAATCGACGCCAAAAGCCCATTAGGCGAACTACCCTGCACCGAAGAGATATCTACCGAAACTTGTCGTTGGGTGCCCTTGCCACTTTAAGAGGGTATTAACTATCTTAAAGAAACTCAGGCTACTGGGTAAAAGGAAATAATAATAATAATAATAATAATAATAATAATAATAATAATAATAATAATAATAACTTGAAACACTTTTTTTCAACCCAATTCTTGACCAACATTCTAGTCTTAGTGATCCTAATAGTGACCTTGACCCTGATTTAAATAACCACAGTTATGCTAGTTCAGCTAGTTATTGCAATTACGAGACTGGAAGATTTGAATGGGGTAACGGGTGGTAATAACTTAATATCCTATCCGCTGTTTCATTTAAATGCCCGCAGGCTAGTTAAAAACCAAGACGCCCTTGCCCACTTACTAGCTAGTCTAAATCATAAGTTTTCAGTTCTTGCCATAACGGAGACATGGGTGAAAGAAAGTAATGTTAATGACTTAAACTTTGAAGGTTACAATTTTGTTAGGAACCATCGCACTAATAGAATTGGCGGAGGAGTTGGCCTCTTTATCGACCAAAATTTTTCATATAAAATCCTGCCAGCGTTTAATGTTTCCGATGCAAATATTATTGAGTCTCTTTTCGTTGAAATTTTTATCCCACGACATAAAAGTATGGTAATTGGAGTTATTTATCGCCCTCCTTCTGAAAACACTCTGGAATTCATAGAGAAAGTAAATTATCTCAGGTGTTACCAAAGGCAATTAGCATTGTTATATAATTGGTGATTTTAATTTGGATCTACTGAAGCATGAATCCCATTCAATCACCGCTCAATTCATTGAATCGCTTTTTGCTTTTGGTTTTCTGCCAGCGATTACAAAACCCACAAGAATTACAACACATTCTGCGACGCTTATAGACAACATTTTTACAAACAATACTACAGTGTCCTCAAAAAGTGGTTTGATCATTAGTGATATCTCAGATCACCTACCGATCTATTCAATTGTTTTTGGTGATTGCTTGCGTAAAGACAGCAACAGCTTCACTATCCGAGATACCAGCGAAATAAGAGTCAATGAATTTAGACACAAACTAGAAATATTAACTGGGATTTCTCCGATCAGGCCAACAATGCCAATGATCCTAATACCGCTTACATTATTTTCATCGATAAGTACACTGGCTAATTTGATACGTGTTTCCCTTTAAAACTATCAAAGGTAAAGCTCTGAATTCCTTTAGGAAACCTTGGCTTACAAAGAGCTTACTTAGGTCAATCAGTAAGAAAAATAAGCTATACAAGCAATACCTTCATCATCATCGAATGAAAAACTTCTCAAATACAAAACGTACAAAAACAAAGTAACTAATCTTCTTTGAGTTGCCAAGAGGCTCTATTTTGAAAATCAAATTGAAATAAATAAGACTAACATCAAGCAGACGTGGAGGATTTTGAATAATGCATTAGGCCATAACAAAAAGAAGAAGTTGACATACCCGTTAGTAGATGAAAATGGTGAAAGCATTAACAGTAAAGAAATAATTGCCAACAAATTTTGTAAATATTTTACAAACATCGGTCTAAATTTGGCTGAGAAAATAGCCCCTGCCTCCAAGTCGTTCCAGGATTTTATAAGCAGTGTGCCCTCAGACTCGCTGTCAAGCTTCACTCATGTAACCGCTGAGGAACTCAAAACAATAACAAAAGGTTTTAAAGACGGTAAGGCCCCCGGACCTGATAACGTTCCAGTTTCTATTATCAAAAAAACACTCGACCTCATGTCAGATCCGCTGTTATCAATTATTAACCTATCTTTGTCATCAGGATTTTTTCCAGATAGACTGAAAATATCTAAGATTATTCCTATCTTTAAATGTGATAACGCTAGCTTAGCACAAAACTACCGACCAATTCTATACTTCCTGCCTTTTCTAAAATTTTTGAAAGAGCTGTTTGTAATCGTATATTTCAATTCCTCGTCGATAATGACATATTATTTAAACATCAATTCGGTTTTCGTCCTGGCCACTCTACCTCCCACGCTTTGATTAATTTTATGAACAAAGTTGCCAACGCCGTTGACTGTCAAAAATACTTAGCTGGAATATTTCTTGACTTATCAAAAACCTTTGATACCCTAGGTCATGCAATACTGTTATCTAAATTGGAAGCATGTGGCATCACTGGGACAGCCCATCAATGGATAACTGACTATTTTCGTAATAGGATACAATATGTCCAAATTGATGATTCTAAATCCGATGCTTTAAGACAAATTTGTGGCGTACCGCAAGGCTCTATACTAGGCCCCCTCTTTTTTATTATTTATATAAATGATCTCCCAGCCTGCTCTAGTTCTATTGAACTCGAATTTATATTATTTACTTATGACACCAGTATATTTTTTGAACATAGTGACCTGGATGCACTTACCTCCCATCTTAACGACCAGCTCCACAATGTTTCAACTTGGCTAAAAGCCAATAAGTTATCAATCAACTTCAAGAAAACAAAACTAATGATCTTCAGACCAATGCAAAAAACGTTACCTATCAGTAGGCAGATTGTCATAGAAAATAATGTACTTGACCAAGTATATAATACTAAGTTTCTTGGAGTTTACATTGATCAGCACCTTACGTGGAAAACTCATGTAAATTTTATTACGGCTAAGATTTCTAAGTCTGTCGGGTTACTTTATAAAGCTAAATACTATTTGCCCTCAAAATCTCTTCTTACACTATACTATGCCCTTGTTTATCCATATCTTACTTACTGCAATTTAATTTGGGCCTCGTCTTATGTTACCAACCTGCAACGAATTTACCTATTACAGAAAAGAGCAGTCCGGGCGATCTGCAAGGCTGACTACAAGGCTTCAAGTAAACCTCTTTTTGCAAATTTAAAAATTCTTGATGTCTTTACTATTTACTCGCTCCAAGTAAGTTCTTTTATTTACTTATATCATCATGACGCTTTACCTACTGCTTTAATAATCAAATCTTTCAAACTGGAAATCAGATTCATCAATATTCAACGAGATACTCTGACCTTTACCGACCTCATACCTGTAGAACAAATATCAAAAAATTTTCGATCCTGTTTCAAGGTCCTAGGATATGGAATTCGTTACCGAGCAACTTCAAAAACGCCCCGACTGTTAATATATTCAAGCGTGTGATCAAACCATTTTTAAGGGCCAGACAAGATACAACCTAAATACCATAACACTTTATATCTATCTTTTTGTCTAAGCACACTTATATATTTAAAATACACGTCTTTTCTTGATTTTCAAATGCCGCCTAGTAGTATTTAAATGCCCGTGGGGGAGAATATCTATTCCTCATAAGCTCTGCTTCTCGGAGATTTCCCCGCCACAGTCACTCCTTCCGAGTTGTATGTTCACTTTAAATTTAATATTAATTAGCTATTTATTATCTCTTCTATTCTAGTTGTAATTTATTCTGTGTGGCAAGAAGATAATGATGATGATGATGATGATCTGATATAGCGCATTTTTCATGTGTATATGATCAAATGCGCTTTACAAGCAGATGAAATTGGAATTTGGAAATGTTGGTTTTTGTGGAGAGGGGAAAAACCGGAGAACCCGGAGAAAAACCTCTCGGAGCAGGGAAGAGAACCAACAACAAACTCAACCCACGTATGACGCCGAGTCCGGGAATCGAACCCGGGCCACCGATTGGTGGAAGGCGAGTGCTCTCACCACTGTGCCATCCCTGCTCCCCTGGAAAGAAAAGGAAAAAGCGTACACCTTTCTGGAACGTATAGCTCAGTTGCTTTCACTAGACGGCCTTATACGTCCAAAATAAACAACACTGTACGAAAGAAATTCAGATGCTTTCATTGGAAAGTTCGTTCTTTAGGATTTTGTCATGTCTTTGTACACCATAACAAGAGGCTTCACAAGTAAGACCTGCTTGACAGCTTTCATTGGATCAAACTTTGGAGTTTCACGCGTAGTGTCAAAGTCAGAACCATCGTTTACAGCATAATAAATAATGTCAAGGAAAATAGAGCTTTGGAAAGGTGAATGGTCACACGGGAGGATTAGAGTTGTACGTTCGCAGGCTGTTGGATTAGAACTATCTGTACGTCACACGGCTTGAGCTTCGACTGTAGTCCTAAAGCAAAATATTTCAAATTCTTTGACATTGACATTACATTTATTCTGAACAACTTCCTCATTCCATTTGCTCTTTACTTTTCAGTGCCCAACTTGCATTGGAATACTGTGGCAAGGTACGACTTTTTTAAAAGCATTAATAAGCTTAGCTTAATGATGGCGTTTTGTAAGCTCAGGATGGTAACAGATTTATATACCGCACATATCACACACATATCACATAGTTTCTTAACACTTGAGGTGGTAAGAAATAAAGTCCGCAATTTGTCAGACGGTGAGGCTAGCTTTTTGTTTTTCAAAGATCCCAAGAATATCTTGGCAGTGTCTTCGAGGCGCTTTTGAAGAAAAAATTCCCAACGTTGGGGCCCATGAATTAAAAAAGAATGCGTGAGATAAGCGGTGTAAGTTCACAACCTTACAACTTGCGTATATAAACCCTCAAATTCACCCCAATTCTTCCACATATTTGTATCAGATTTTATATTTCAGACTTTTTTTTTTTATTTTTTGCATTATCACGTTGCTATTTGACCACTTGCAATGTTTTAGCAACCAATTTTATTGTTATAAAATGAACTTTTTTCTTATATGACAAATGTTTACCAGGCTGTGAAGCTGCGGCAATCCATCTATGGTGAGGAACATCCGGTCACCAAGCGCACACTGGATCTGTTCACCGTCATATATGCAGAGATGGGAAAGGAGCAGTATTCTGGTGAGAACATGACACTCACTTTCGTTGCGTTGTTTTGTAGTTGTTATTGTTTTGTGTTTGTTGTTTGTTAGTGTTGTTTTAGGTTTTTTTTAGCAAAACAGACACACCCACTTTAATGGAAAACAGTATGTATTGGAGTCATGTGCTTTTGTATATTTAAACCTCTTGACCTTTGAAATCCAGGCTGCCCAGCATAGTAATTTTGTGCAAAAACTAAGTTTTCCTTGTCACCCAAAGGAAAAAGTAAGTTGCCAGGGGCCACTGGGCACTGCTAGAGCACAGCCCTAACATCATTCAGCCCGACCTTTTTGAAATGTATGGAAATTAAAGGACCTCGATATAACGAACCCTCGATCTGATATAACGAACCAGTTTCTCTAGTCCCTTGGCACTTCGTTCAATCGAGGTTGTACTTCGTTATTTTTTCCCATCCACACTGCAGACACGCAAACTTGTCTACTTCTTGAATGAGCGCCCCATCTCAACAAATTGCTTGTTCTATCCGGCTGTGTAAATTCGTTACTGATCGTGGACGGTACACTTTTGAAATCTCGTGCTCTCTCTTAGCCGCCATGCAGAAATTCCACGAAACTAAGCAATCGGAAGAGACGGTTCCTGAAGAGGCTGCAAAAACCTCCGAGAGTGCTAAACCTATTAAAGAAAGTACCGATGAGAAGGATAAGGTGGCAGTGGAATCAAGAGAAAGCCCTGTTGGGGAGACGCAAGAAGATGAACGCAACACAGACACACCCACTTTAACGGAAAACAGTATGTATTGGAGTCATGTGCTTTTGTATATTTAACAATTATTCTGCGAAATTGCGTGGAATTTTAGCCTGATACTTAGCCCAGCGGACGTAGGCCAGGTTGGCTAAGGTCGGTGTTATTCCGCAAGATTAACAGCATAATTAATTTGGCACTCAACGCATTGATAAAAAAGTACACTTTGCTGAGCTTATAGCAGAATGGCTGGAATATCCGCCACTTTTCTCAGCAACACAAGAAATTACATATATTTATTATTCAACATATCGTAACACTTTCGAAATATGGTCATGTTGCATTCGATATACGTCGCGCACACTCGACAGATATCCTGCGATTCTATTTCGACGAAGTAGAATCTTAAAAGAACCATTCTCTCTGATTTTCTTTCTGTAGATGTCAGGGTTGGCCTCAGTCCTGGCCAAGCAATGTTCTATTTTTTCCTCCTTACTGCTGCAGTAGCAGTTGGCGTGACGCTACTGTGCTGTCACGTAACTGGCAAAGATCCCGTTACAACCTTCAAGTACATGGTAACAAGGATGAAATTCTACTATTATTACTACATGAAACGAGCTCCTGTTGGTAACAAATACTTCTAACCCAGCGAGATATGCCAGCCTTGCGTGACAATCATCTGCCGATCAAATGTTGCAAAAAATTGCAGTTCGTAAGAGAGTTTTACTTTTTAAACATAGTCAAGCTCCTTGGCTCGAAATGATCTACCAAGACAACCCTGGAGTGTAGAATGTAGTATGTGCTGTCACATGCAAACGCATGTACAGAAATAACCTGAGAATTGGCTGCAAAGTTGAGTATTGAGTGGCAAGGTGATGAAACATCGGCAACGCGAGTGAGGCCTAAAGCGGTGGAGGGTGAAGGGCAGAAAGAGCAATCAGGTCTTATGTGACTTTTCTTTCTTACATCACAATTATTCGCCAAACAACTTACATCTATAGCACGTCGTGACACAGGTATTGAAATGTCTACCGTGGCAAGCTCTTACCGTCAAGCTCTGGCATCGTTTGCTTTTTCAACTATGCCGATAACGATAATTTTGTGTTATTTGGCAATTTTGCTAGTGCCAAGGGAAGCAAAAATACTTCAGGGCTGTTCCCGCACTTTTCATCAGTTCTATATTTGTGTTTGCATGTAGTTTAGTTCATCATCACGTTATACTCGTTTTGGTTGTTGTTTTGTTTTTTTGTTTATTGCTCAGGTTTTAAGTTGATATCGCTTTGACTCTATTATTTATGAATATAACTTGCAGGAGAGCAAATAAGAAGTAAAAAGCCAAACCTGACCTTACGCCGCTTACCAGCTGGCTTTTGTCAGCTGTTAAGTAAAGCCTGGTTTTTACTAGCAAAGAAAGCACAAGCGCAAGCATAAGTAGCTTATGCCAAGTGAAAACGAACGTCGTTTTCAAACCACGCAAGCGAACACAAGCATAAGCGCAAACACAAGGAAAGGAAAAATTTTGATCCATGCGCTTGTGCTTTGCTCTTGTGCTTGCGTCGCTAGTGTAAACCAGGCTTAAGCTTTCCTTGTTTGGTGTTTGCTGACTAGATTCCATATTTACTAAAATGCCTAGCCACACAAAACAACCCACGGTCACCACAAAGACAACCAAAAATTACGTGTTTTTTTTTAGGTCGTTGTAAATCGTTTCGTGTGGTTCAGTATTTTTGTGACCACGGATTCGCTTCACCAAAATTACGGCGCCTTTGGTTAGTTTCTTTGCTCGTGCAGAAATGTCAAAAGTGTTCGCTAGGATAGAAAGTTAAATTATGTTTTTATTTTTATTTTTATTATATTTGAATACTTTGTTAGCTCTTTTTAAATCGTACTTTGTGTAAGTTTTATATCTACTTTGTTTTGTACAGTGTAAATTAAATCGTGACTAATAGCGACGAAAATATGGCAGTATTTGACGACGCAGCATTTTTGATCGATCAACATTCCGAACAGTCTATTTAACTTACAGTGTTGTATTTTATTTAAATAAAGGACTTATTTTTTTCTTATGGATACTTCTCGGTCATTTCTGTAGCGGAATTCAAGATGCACTTGCAGCTACGATTCTGTCATCCTTTCACATCGTCCTTGCGGGGGCGAGACAAGTTGCAGGTCCGTTTAGTTTGTAAAAGGATCGAGTCTTTTCTCTTGTTTCAGAGCCTCTTTCGCTGGGATGAATACAAATCACGACTTTTGCGCAAAAAGTCTGTTGGCCATTTCCAGGCAGCAATTGAAGCGTTGAGCCCGGGCGACATTGGGTGAATGTGCGTGTTATTCGAAAGTGGAATCAGTATATCAGCACGTTTCTTAAATGATATTTGGTTCATTTCAGTTTTGGAATTTGGCACTTCGGTTACTGCTTCTGTGATGCTACAAGTGCTGAATGCACGTGTTTCTAGGAAGCTCACTCCTCGTCAGATTTCCCTAATGAACCCGAGTGCCTTGTGCTACATTCCATGAAGTGCTTCTTGTTGAGGGCGCGGCAACATCCATTCGCCAGATCTGACTGCTAACAGTAACTGACTGCTTGGCTCTCCATTGGATACATGCATATGTTCATATACAGTGCTGCATAAGATATATTGCCAACGCCGTGTCAGTCGCAACTCCAAACCGTCTTTCCGAAACCGCTGATGTATTTATACAAAACTTTGTAGAAACGATTATGGCTGCTCTGACATATCGGTCCGAATCTGAAGCAGCAGCAAATAGAAAACTGCTATGATAGTAACATAAGACCCTTAGTACCATAAGGCCTTTAGTACAATAATGCCCTTAGTACCATAAGGCCCTTGGTACCGTAAGGCCCTTAGTACCATAATGCCTTTAGTACCATAATGCCCTTAGTAACATAAGGCCCTTAGAACCATAATCCCTTATTACCATAAGGCCCATGGTACTGTAAGGCCCTTAGTACCATAATGCCTTTAGTACCATAAGGCCCTTAGTACCATAAGGCCCTTAGAACCATAAGGCCCTTAGTACCATAAGCCCCTTGGTACCGTAAGGTCCTTGGTACCATAAGGCCCTTAGTACCATAATGCCCTTCGTATCATAAGGCCCTTAGTACCATAAGGCCCTTAGTACCATAATGCCTTTAGTACCATAAGGACTTTAGTACCATAATGCCCTTAGAACCATAATGCCCTTAGTTTCATAAGACCCTTGGTACTGTAAGGCACTTAATACTGTAAGGCCCTTAGTACCGTAAGGCCCTTAGAATCATAATGCCTTTAGTACCATAATGCCCTTAGTACCATAAGGCCCTTAGTACCATAATGCCTTTAGTACCATAATGCCCTTAGTACCATAATGCCTTTAGTACCATAATGCCCTCAGTACCATAATGCCCTCAGTATCATAATGCCCTTAGTACCATAATGCCTTTAGTACCAAAAGGCCCTTAGTACCATAATGTCCTTAGTACGATAATGCCCGTAGTACCATAATGCTTTTAGTACCATAAGGCCCTTCATACCATAATGCCCTTAGTACCATAAGGCCCTTAGTACCATAATGCCTTTAGTACCATAAGGACTTTAGTACCATAATGCCCTTAGTACCATAAAGCCCTTAGTACCATAATGCCCTTAGCACCAATAATGCCCTTAGTACCATAATGCCTTTAGTACCATAAGGCCCTTCATACCATAATAATGCCCTTTGTTTCATAAGGCCCTTAGTACCATAAGGCCCTTAGTACCATAACGCCCTTAGTACCATAAGGCCCTTAGAACCATAATGCCCTTAGTTTCATAAGGCCCTTGGTACTGTAAGGCACTTAATACTGTAAGGCCCTTAGTACCGTAAGGCCCTTAGAATCATAATGCCTTTAGTACCATAATGCCCTTAGTACCATAAGGCCCTTAGTACCATAATGCCTTTAGTACCATAATGCCCTTAGTACCATAATGCCTTTAGTACCATAATGCCCTCAGTACCATAATGCCCTCAGTATCATAATGCCCTTAGTACCATAATGCCTTTAGTACCAAAAGGCCCTTAGTACCATAATGTCCTTAGTACGATAATGCCCGTAGTACCATAATGCTTTAGTACCATAAGGCCCTTCATACCATAATGCCCTTAGTACCATAAGGCCCTTAGTACCATAATGCCTTTAGTACCATAAGGACTTTAGTACCATAATGCCCTTAGTACCATAAAGCCCTTAGTACCATAATGCCCTTAGCACCAATAATGCCCTTAGTACCATAATGCCTTTAGTACCATAAGGCCCTTCATACCATAATGCCCTTAGTACCATAAGGCCCTTAGTACCATAATGCCTTTAGTACCATAAGGACTTTAGTACCATAATGCCCTTAGTACCATAAAGCCCTCAGTACCATAATGCCCTTAGCACCAATAATGCCCTTAGTACCATAATGCCTTTAGTACCATAAGGCCCTTCATACCATAATGCCCTTAGTACCATAAGGCCCTTAGTACCATAATGCCTTTAGTACCATAAGGACTTTAGTACCATAATGCCCTTAGTACCATAAAGCCCTCAGTACCATAATGCCCTTAGCACCATAATGCCCTTAGTACCAATAGGCCTATATTACCATAATGCCCTTAGTACCATAAGGCCCTTAGCACCATAAGGCCCTTAATAACATAAAGCCCTTAAAACCATAAGGCCCTTAGTACCATAATGCCCCTAGCACCATGAAGCCCTGAGTACCATAACGCCCTTAGTACCATAAGGCAATAATACCATAACGCTCTTTGTACCATAATGCCCTTAGTACCATAATGCCCTTAGCACCATAATGGCCTTAGTACCATAAGGCCCGTAGTACCATAATGCCTTTAGTACCATGAGGCCTTTAGTACCATAATGGCCTTAGTACCATAATGCCCTTAGTACCATAAGGGCCTTAGTATCATAATAGCCTCTTGTCTGGTTTCAGAAAGGTTCATCTGACAGTGATTCTTCAAATGAGCTGCGAAGATTTTATCAATTCTTTTTATAAATCATCTGTAACATTGGCCACTAGTTAACAGTGAACTTAAACTTGTTCTATTATCATGGAAAAAGTTTCCCGTTTTCTCACCTACTTTCTTGTCTTCCTCTTTTTATTTGAAGTTTGGATTCTGGACCCAATTATCATACTAAGATTGCTTGTTGTGATGGCAAATGATAGCCGACTTCTTGGTAGCTTTGTCTGGTACCGAACATAGATCAATCTTGCGAAGGGACCTTACGGTCAAATCACTACAGTGTAGCTAGATCTCCAGCAGCAGGCAACTGGAGATCAATAGAATGGTACGTTGAAGAATTTACAGTAAGAAAGGTAGTTCAAGATTTCCCTTTTACATGAAATTTCCTGATCGCTTAACGAGAGAAAGTCCGCTCTTAATGACAAGTAAGGTCGTCAACTAGAAAAAGTACTGACTTAGCGGTCTTTTGCTACATATGCGCGCATCTTTTAGCAATCTAAGTTCAGCGTACGAAACACTATTTGCTTAGATTCAGTGGCACAGACTATTTACACCGTCATTTACATACATCATTTCTGAGCGTTCATCTCTTATGTGTTTCATTGTGAGTACAGGATTCCTTGCGTGGCTTACAAGCTGTGTGATAATAGGATTTCTGCCTGGGAAAGCACTTCTGTAAAACCTAAGGAAAACTCTGTAAACTTTGGGGAAACTAGCTGGCTGCGAAGAGGCCGAGATCTACTACAGCAAGTAGAATCCTTGGAGACTGTATTCACACAGAACTTGGACCCAACGTTGAGTTTAATACAAAGATTATACCAAGGGCATAGCCCAGACATAATACGCGCCTATTTACGCCAAAAGCACTAATTTAAGGCGACGAGGTAATGTCATTAAAAAGATCATAACTAATCATTACCTGTACAGTTTGATTGAGATGTCTATACTAAATAAGATCTTAAGTCATGGGAAAATTGACCAATTGAAAAAACACATCTACAGTTTTGCAATCGTTACTTAGAAGTAAGCAATAAAGCATCCAAAGTTGCGTGCAGGGCTGAACTTTGCCAATTTCCCTTTATTATCGATATAAATAAATGAGTACTTAATTACGTAATTTATCTTCAAAATAAGGCCCAAGACTCTATTGTTAAACAGTCACTTTTAACGTCAATTGATCTTCATTGTCATAGCAAAAGTAGCTTTTATGCCAATCACATAAATATTTACCATTACTTCGATCATAGCGCATTAGATAACACTATGATTAAGGGACATTTGGACGTCATGAAAAAGAAAGATATCGATCATTGGAAACATACCCTGCAATATTCAAAAAAACTATAATTTTATAGCACTTTTAAAAACAACTATGCGCCCTCAGTTTATCTGTATATAATCAGAAAAAAACTGTAATAGAAAAACGCTAGTGAAACTGAGAATTGGTAATCATAAAGTTAAATTTGAAACCGGTAAATATGATATCCCTAGATTTGAAAGACTTTGCAATCTTTGTGATATGAATGATATCGAAGATGAAATCCACTTTCTGTTTCGTTGTCCCAAGTATTCATCAATTAGAAATACCTTTTATGAAGCAGTTACTATTTACTGATTTAATTGCTGAATTAATGAACTGTGATGACAATAATTATTAATATGCAGTTTGATTTACGAAACAAACTATTATCAAACTAGTTTGATTCTAGTTACCTGCTTTTGCAGTACTGTAATATATTACGGTCATGCAACTAAAGCTTGTGGTTGATTGGCTATAACGGTATTTAGCATTTACAACATTAATGTCTTCTAAAGGTTACACTGGTGGATAACGGTTTCTACAGGTTAAGCTTCAGCTTGAGTGCTTATTACGGTTATGATCTTACAGAGCAGTTTACGCTTAAATGAACGTCAACAGGTTACATTCACGGATTATTGAACTTGAAACCAAGGAGGACTAAATATATATATTTTTATCAGCGAAAAGCAAAATAAACTAAATAACAGTGAATCCTCTCACCACAGCTGATCTTGTTTATTTAATCCATGAAAATCTTTGAACGGTCAAGCATCTTTCAAGCCATGGTTTGTGCAATCCTTTGTCATTCCTCGCACAACGTTACCGCGGCGTTAAGTTGCATGGTGATCGAAGGTAACAAATATCGATAGTTTTTAATTCCAATTAAATTAGAGCTGCGTATGACCATTCAGCGAAGCATCTATGACAGCTCAGCAATCATCAATGTACAAACCATCCTGATGTAATTAAGGTCAGTCTCTTCTTTCACAATATCTCTGTGCTTCTTAGCACTACCAGAAATACCAATATCAAAGCACTCTTGTGGCCACCGGGGAAAAGTATCACCTTTTGTTTCAAGGCTCGAGGACACTATCTCCGACGATCTGTCAGCAGTATGGATCTTCCCGTGAGAAGATTCCTCGCTGTCTTTTGTAATTTCCTTGTCGTTCACAGCATCGTTCACCTTATCATGATCCCAGCATTCCTCGGGACAACGTGGCTGCAAGATTGAGCTGAAGGCTTTCATGTCGTGTGACGGCTCGAAAATTTCGTTGGGTGTGTTGTCTAAGCTTGCATCATGTGTTGACCGAAAACTGACCCGAGTGCGAAGAGGATTGTATGGGCTTGACGCCTTTGTAATTTCTCTCTTTCTTGTACAGGTAAACTTACCAGGAAACTCTTCGATTTTCTTCAAGAAGACATTGTACATGAACGTTCCTAGCTCTGCATCTACAAAGCCACTCTCGACCTGCTCTTCCCTGATCTCTACATATGAATCCACCAAAACAGCCACAAACACGTTGATCAGAACGAATAATATGACGAGCAGAAAGAATAACAAGAAAAGTGGCCCCAGCAAGGGATATTGTTGGTTCACCTCTACATTATTTATCGATTTGCCAACTGACATTAGAAGCATCACTCGCAAAGCCATCAAAAAGGACGAAAACTTCACCAAGTTTGACCCAAAACAAAGAAAACCAAAGTGAGAGAAGGCCAAAATAGCGATTGCCATCACCAAACAAAATGACAGAATTGGCTGCATTGATCTTCTGAGGGTTCCCTGCATTTGACATATGTGACGATTAAATCGGACTAGCCTCAGTAGCTTTAAAGTTATAATGAAAATCGCCATTGACAGCCAGAAGGTCTCCATGTATAACAAACGTGCTATGGAGTCGGAACTAAAACTTTCGTAAGGATTCGTCTGAATTTCCTTCACGTACAAACTGGTTTGCTTTCCTTTGAGAATAGACATCACCACCGCCACAAGGGAGACCACAAGTAGAAGCAGTTGTATCCAATTCCACACCTCAATTAAGTACTTTTTCTGACGGAAAAACTTAATCATCTCACCAATGAAGAATACGACGATTACAATGACAAAAATTAATTGGCACACCTCGTAAAATGATCGAAAATTGGCATCCATTGATGGATATAGTGAGAGGACTCTCGTGCCCACTGCTGTCTCGACCTGGCCAGTTGCCAGCCTTTCGTAGACATTTCTGACATTACAGAAGAGTGAGGAAGATGGATCAAACAGCGTAAACTCTATAAACACCGCTGCAGTGCGTTCATCCACCCAGTTGTGCGCACGCAGAGCTGTTAGCACTTCTGAAGCAGAATCCTTGTTGTAGCCGAGATCGGCCACGTACCCCCACCCTCATAAGTTTCTTTGACAGCCTCATGTGAAAGCGTGTTAATGGTTTTCGCTGACTGATATCTCCACGGCTTTGGACAAATGTCGTTAATTGATTCAAAGTGTGTGTAATTTCTCAAAGGAATCCATTGCGGCAGGTTAAATGGAGTTCTATCCTCGCTATCACTTGAGTAGGTTCGAAGACATCCAGGGAACAAGTCATTCAAATTGATATTCGACACACCATTCTGGCAGTCTGTTTCTATAAACCAATCAGCGAAAGCAAGACATGAATTAAAAAAGAGTCCACAATGGAGTTTTGTATCTAGTTGTTGAGGGGATTGGAAAGGGGTACCGGGGTTGATAATTTGAGCAGCGGTCGATATATCTCCACGATAGACTTACGTGTCTAGTGAAATATTTGTCACAAAAATGGCAGGGCCAGTCTGTAGTGGATTAACATCATATTGGGGAAGTGGTCGGGTGAGTGGCAATGCCCCTAATCGTTTATCCTTGTTCTCCCTAGGTAGGGTGCAATATGCTTCTAATGTTAACTGTTGTATTTCATGGTTTCTTTTTCGGGAGAAGTTTGTTGAAAAAGGTATAGTAGGAACCGATATTGCATCGCAACTTGTTTAATAATATCATATTGTAACCTTACTTGTCTTAATTCTTAATTGCCTCAACCGCGGCATTCCCACTAGAAATGTGAGCTTGTTGTTGATGAATCCTTCTTCGTATTTAAATGGCTTACTGTTGTACCATGTGACATCATAGAGACCAGGAAGTAAAACATCATCCATCCACTGCCATAGGGAACTTGGATTTGACACCTAAAATTTGTATGCGATGAGAATGTGAGGGGGGAGGGTCAACGCAGTGGTAAAATATAGTTTGGCTGCCCACGAATTTTGATTTTTAGAAACAATAGACAGCGAATAAGCACGCGTGGGATACGAGACGATAGATAGCCAATGAGGAGCGTGGCTTCGAGTTGGCTGTAATCATCTCACGTCTAACAAGTGCGAGTTAAATATTTTTTGTGTTTAAAACAAGCGAGGATGCTCAATACCCGATAGTAGCTACTATAAGTAAATCAAACCTCTGGATGAAGTCACTGTATTGCAGAGTATGTTGTACAAAAGTTATAACTTACCGAATGAAAGTCCTGGCCAAAGATGTCATTGATGGTCTTGACAAATTGGTAGCTGGCAGAGTGCTGATTTCCGTAGCAAACAACTAATAATAAGAAGCTGAATATGAGAAATGATACCGTTTCTTTGACTGCCTCAAGCATGCTCCATTGTTTGCTACTATCGGCCATTTCATCGTCTTGGAGTTGCTTTAGAATCACTCGTTTCTCTTCTGTTGTAACAGAAAATGAATGTCCAATGACTGGATCAGGTTCTGGCGGTTTCTTTATTAGAAGAGAGAGGATTGTGGCAAAGGCAATCACCTTGATTGGTTGAGTGATGAGAACATCTTGGACAAGGGACACTAGAATGGATGTCAGCCACTCATTGGAAATATCTGCCCCCCACTGTAGGCTGTAGAACACTGTGAAGGCAGCACCAGTGAAGGAAATCAGTATGGCTAGACACCATGCAATGTAGACAAAGAAATGAGGAAGAAATCCCGGTGTCTTGAACTTAATGTTTTTTGTCTGTTCTTCGTTAGGCATGATTGGTTTCGTTTTCCTAAAGATCAATACCACAAGTAAGTTAGCTGGAATAGCTATCACACTGCTTTGGATTCCAATTTTTATTTGTGTCCAGCTTAAGACAAGAGGGCCAAACTTGAAGGTGTCAGTGGGTTCGCGATCAAACTGGTAAAACATCGCGTTGGTGACCATTGCCGTTAAGAGAAAAGCCAGGCAACATGTTAAGCGTTGGCAACGGGTGAATGGATTGTGCGGTGGTTTTGTGAACACTGAAACCCAAATGTGGCCTTCTCCCAAGCTTTGAGCCGTTCTGGCGTGAAACAAATGTTGAAATGAAGAGAGGCTTTCTCCTTTAGCAACGTCAATGCCAAGTTCAATGGAACCGCCTCTGTCGTCAAGCGAAAGCCACTGGTTCGCGAAAAAATACCATTTCTCGTCCGTTTGTAGGTCTGTTATAATAACTTGTTGAAGGAACCACGCCGGGTTTGATCCGGTATTGTCATGCCAGACTAGTATATCCGTAAGTTCTCCTAATGATGATGGCATGGTCAACGTGAAAATGTTCACGCTCCCTCGAGAAAAGTACTTTGTTCCTGCAAACGGGTTTGATAATGAGATTTCTCCGCTGCTTCCTGAGGTCCCATTTACGATTATTCCGACATCAGCGGATGTCCCAAAGCCTTTCCACATGCCTGTTTGGACGCTGATACTGTAGGTATAACCATCCTCTTGACACTCAGTTAGATAAGCATTAGCCACAACCTGAAAGAAAATGGGTAATGATTTGTCGCACTCACAATTATCAACAATTTCACTCGGGATGTGTTCAACTTGCATTAAACTTTGAACGGCAAGCGAGAGTCACAATCCGTTTGAATGAGCAGCCAAAAAAGGAAATACAAACATGAATTGAGTACAGTATTACAAACGGTGTACCTTGGGAAAAAAATGTAACACAATGGAGTTGGCGTTAATTAAAATTTAGGTTGATTAACTTGATGGAAACGTAAAAGCGCCAAAAAAAAGGAGTCTGGCGTTCTGAAAGGGTGCTTTGAGGGCTTGTTTGGTTATACCACTGGCATGTTTTATATAATTATATTATTTTACACCGGGTTGGTGCGAATTTTTAGCGACCAAATATTTAACAATTAGATCATGAGCTCGAGATTTCTATCGCGTGATAGCTAGGATTTTGATTTTGATCCGCTAGGATTTTGGTTTGTTGACATGGATCGAGTAAAATTACAAAATTCTGTGAAAAAAAGACTCAGAAAAACAGACAATAAGTTTTCCTAAAGAAAAAAATTTCAGCCTATATCTATGCCTAAAAAGCAAGCGCCTTCAATTAGTAAATGTGCGCGAAGGCGAACAAAGCGAATCTTTCGAGTTACTTTGAAGCACAATTCATTCGACCCGTTTCTTGCAAATTTCGCTAAAATTGCTATGAATAGAACGAATCGGTGAATTAAAGATAAAGCACCGTAAAAAATCGAATTCAAACCTGTAATTTTTGGGAAGTTGGATTCCAAGAAGCGCCCAAACAATTCGGAGAAAGTCTAAAATTCTGGCGATGACTTGTGATTATTCTGGGAAGATCCATTTTCGTTGCCTCGCTAAAACCACAATCTGTCCTCGACGAGGGATTTCTTCGCTATGAACTGACCAATTTCCACTGTATTTCCAGCTTTCGAGTGTTCCTTAGAACTTTTTCTCACGAATTCAAACCAGCTGAATTTCACGCAGCTATTTTTTTTGCCTTTTTTGTCCCCGCAACAAACTTTGGCAATGAAAATAAAGGATCTTCTCGCAGGGGAAATGACCCTGCCATATGATCCCACATCACGTCCCCTCTTCGTGTCCCCGTCATGTGTCCCATAGAAAGTGTGCCGACCTAAAAGCCCTTGGTAAAAGCTAAAGCGTACACATTGTATTAAGCAGCTGTAATGTTTTCTAATTACAAATGCACCGACCTTCTTCATGTCCTTCTTGTCAGCTCGACGAGCAAACACAAGTCCCACGAAGTATACTCCAAACATCACACACACCGTCGTAAGAACGACGAAGTTCTTAGTCTTTCCAAGCCGGGTAAATTCAGTGAAAACTTTGTCGAAATCGATGGGGTTAGGAGCGACAAAAATGTTTCCTCCAAACGCTGACAGGTGTGTACACAGACAGTAAAGACTTTCTCTCCCATCATTTAATCCAACCTTAAAGAAATGCATAGATTAAATAATTACGCGATAGATATGTTTTAGTGAGACTTTAAGAAAGCGACATTTTCGCGCTTCTAACATAAATAGTACAACCATCTTTTGCTTATAAACTAAATTTAATTCAGCCATCCATCATCAGAACTTCCAAAGCCCTCTCCTAATAAGGCATATTTAGCTCGCGCTAATGCAAAAACACAAGTGAAGCCTAGCTTCCATTTGTCGCCTCCAACTCTCTTTGGAATTGTCTTCGGGCAAGAGACAAAGGTAGAAGAAACGTACCTTGCAGCCTTCATTTGTCCACACTTCTCTCAATTCAGACCAGTAAAGACAACTCCTCATCCTAACTGACATCGTGTAGTTCACATCCGTAAGTGCATCATAAGTTGGCACTATAATCTCTGGTGTCGGGGGAGGGGTTGTAGGGGGATCCTTCACACCGATACAGGAACGTTTTTGTCGACCATGGCGATCTCTACAGGATCTCACAACACGATGGCGCGTGTTTGGTGCGTTTGGCTTATTTACGTCTGCCGCCAGCCGGATGCCAATATAATGGACACCAATGCCTCCGGTAACATTGCTTGACAACGCAAAACGGTAGGGATTGTCAGTGCAGTTGGAATAATCAGATCTGACAGTAAAATCTCTGCATAACGATATATCTGGAACTTTTGTTCTGAAGGTGTAGCTGTTAGGTGTTGGTTTTACGCCGGTACTTACAAAGACCTCGAGGATAGTGTTGTTTTCTGGTCTTATATCTACAAGCGCAGATTCCAATTCATTGCGAAGGGTAATCTTGTGGTAACGAATTGCGTTAGAATCATTGTAAGGTTTTACAAAGAAATTGCCTTGGGTGTCATTTTCCTTGGTGTCGGCAGCGCTTTTCAATGGAATGTGCAGTTCAATGGGACGACTTAGATCAGAGATGTTTAGTCGTGATCCGTCCTGTTCCTTTAAATCCACACTCAACACGGACGATTTTATGTGTTTGGAGGAGTTTGACCACACGTAAGGATTCACGGTTAGGATTACCATCTGATAAGAGAGATTAATATTAGGTCGATGTCAAAAATCATTGATACACCAGATTCATGTCTGCTTGCCTGACTGACTGTCTGACTGACGTGATTGGCAGACAGACGGTCGACTGACTGATTTCCTTTCTTCCTTCCTGTCTTTTTTCCTTGCTTGCTGACTGCCTGCCTGACTGCCTGCCTGACTGCCTGCCTGCCTGCCTGCCTGCCTGCCTTACTGCCTGCCTGCCTGCCTGCAAGACTGACTGACAGACAGACGGTCGACTGACTGATTTCCTTTCTTCCTTACTGTGTTTTGTCCTTGCTTGCTGGCTGACTGCCTGCTGCCTTTCTTATGACCGTCCGTCCGTCCTTTCTTCGCTGTTTTCCTATCAGTTTATGTTTTGAGTATTGATTGTTTGAGGTTGCTACCAGCCCTTTTGGACCCCTTTCTGTTTTAGCAGTTCTAATTTAACTTACTTGAGTATCAACTGATGTTAAGTTTGTTCTTTTGCTTCCAAATAACACGTCGGTGGTTGGAAAACGGACACCTCCCTTGTCGCCTTCTCCACGCAATCTCTCGCCCCCAGTTTCGCTGGTGTCTGTCTTTCTAGTATCATACCGATGGTCTTGCTATTATATTCAGTCTTCTTTTCACCAGTCATCTTAATTGAGAGCAGTATGGTTCCAAGTGAATCCACCAATGATAAAGCCTTTATCGTTGCTCTTTTAGCCTACAAGTCAAGTAAGTAGTAATTATGTTGCTTTGAAACACTTCTGAGAGCGTTTTCTTTTACTTAAAATAATTTAAGTACACTCTTTCATTTGAAACATCTCCCAAGTCACTCTCACTCACACCCTCTAGCTATAGGGAAAGGTGGTTTGTTTACCCTTGGGAACTCTCTGCCGACGGTGTTGTCCCTTTTAGCCTTCCGCTGAGTTGTTTTCGCTAGGCCTTCTTGCTGTTCAATGCGTTGATTGTCGTTATCATTGGTAACGTTTGCGCAAGCAATCACTATGTTTGATAATCCTCCTAAAATAATGCTACCAACATCTTGGACAACGTCTCTTTCTTGAGCGTGATATCGAAGAAAGGTGATTGTCGTTGTTAATAAAGTTTGAGCATCCTCCTAGATGATAATAAAAAGAAAGCGTTATACTCGTGCAATTAGAGGACACTACGCACGGTTTCGTTGATTTTATTATCTATTGCCCATGAAAATTCGTACGATTAGAATCAGCAAGAGGTGCAATTGCTTTCGAAAGTTTAAGGGGTAATGTCACGCTATTGAATTCCAAAAATAATGGTCTAGTTTTGTTATTAAAGACTATTTGAAGGTACTGAAACTGTTTCCTGTCACCTGTTGCTACAGATGGCAAGGATGGAAATGGATTGAAACTTGAAACAATTGGCCAATTTTTTCAAGTTTTCATGCTGCGTTTTCAAAAATCATCAAGACATTTATTATGGTTAGCCCTCTATGATAAATTTCATTTGATATCTTCGTCGTAGTTTTACAGACGCATTTTGATTATGAGTAAAGGCTCAAAGTAATGATTTTAGCACAGAATTGACCTAAAACAGCAAAATCCTCGTGACGTAGCCCCGTCGGGATCTTTTCAGGGATAATGATACTAACAGTAGCAAAATATTTCAAACAGAACAAACAGAACATAACAGGCTAAGTATCCCTACTGGCAGGAGGCAGGCCAGGTGGCTATTATAAGCGTGTCCGAGGAGTCTAACTGGGGACAACCGTCAAACAACTCCAACTAGTGGTCAGAGTGGAACTGAAATCCGGGACCTCCAGATTACAAGTCCAAAGCCCTAACCACTCGACCACGCTTCCCCCTTCATTTTTTCAGTAGCATTTTGTATGAAGAGATACTCAATCGGTTGTGACTGGTTAGCTGTTGAAATAGAGGAAAGGAAGGGAGTAGTTGCAGGACAGACGTGAAAACTAGACAGAGATGCACCACAGTAGTTGCTGTAACGTGCTTCAATAAATAATATGTACTTGCCAACGTGTCAAGGGGAATTTCATTCCTATTCTCTGTTGCCATGACAACAGTTACTGACAGCTGAGCGACTTCAGCGATGTGAGAAACCTGTGCTCCAGCCAAAGCGTTTAGTATGGCATCTTTGGCCTGACAAGAGACGGGAACAAAAAGGCACTGTAATACTGCAAAGAATATGGGGTAAATAAGTCTGCTATAACGGTAGTGCAAGAAGAATTTCCAACTGACGAAACTGTCAAAAGTCGTGAGTCGTGAATTCCCCCTAAATCTCGTAATAACTTAGGGCTACGTACTCTTCATGCCAGTGGCACACGTCTATGGAATAAGCTGTGTCAAGAAGCAAAGGACATAAAAAGACTATTTAGTTTTAAGAGATCCTTGGTAAAAGACACCCTTGCTCATAATTTTAATTTAGATCATATCTCAGTCACTAGAACTTTTTAGAATGTGAATTCAACATAGATTTTTTAATTAGCTTTTTTTTTTTATTTAAGGGCCACAGTGTAAACTGCTGGGTCATCATAATTGTGCTTTTACTTATTGCATTTGTGGTTGTTGTTGAGGTCATTCCCCCAGAAAAAACTGAAGAGACAGACATGTCGGAACGCACCAACCTACCGAGTCATTGCCAGTTGAGCTAAGGAAGGAAATAGCCAGAGTGGCGGCCTGACTGACTTGTCTTTCCCTCAAAAATGTTCCAATCTTCAGGATGACATTTTCAACCACTGAGGAATCGTTATTTTCCCGTGGTAACGGCTTCACCTAAGAAGTGTAGAGATTGGGGGAGTTATAGGTACTATTAAGAGGAGGCTCATAGCAAGACTCAATTTGCAATTGCCGTTACCATCCAACAAGCTGGCCACAATTCTTTGGGAAAGCAACAAATCTGAAATAAGCTCTCAAGATGAAGTTATTAAAACGAAGACATTCTTCAAGTATTCGGGGCCCCCTCCTGATCAAGCCAGCCTTGAAATATAGTGGCTGGGAAAAATAAAGGCGTGTTGGAGCCAGAGAATAATAGTCACGAATAAGTTAGCGTACCCCTAGCTAGACGTGACACGTAAACGTGCTGTGAATGAACAGTGTTTTGGTAAATCTCGAATGTTGCTGACTTTCAAAGTATACAAGAAGTTATTCCCCATCGGTTTGAGATGAGGAAGTTTTCTTCAAAATTGCAGTGCGTCTTTTCACTTCTCAATGTAACCCGGAAATAATTGTTTTCCTCTCAATTCCAACCAGATAAGCTAAAAATGATGCTTTTAAATAACCTTGCCTTAACGATTATCATGTCCTCGTGACTCGCTCCTCCCAAGTCAGTTATTTCCACCTTTAAGGTGACGTTGTAATCTTCCGATGCGTTTCCTTGAGAAAGTATTAATGACAATTGAGGATCCTGAGAACGGCTTTTAACAGTGACCAAGCCAGACGATGAAATATAACTGAAACAAAAAGTGAAGCCGGTAATATTTAGTTAATCTAGTTTCTTCTAGTGTAAACCTACCAGCGTTCCGTCGCGAATGTAGCTTCCTTCGCAGACGTCTTTGGGCTCGTCACGCGTTCCTTGCCCACGAACCTCTGCTGAACTGAACTGCCACTTCCGTTCGTGGGCGGTTAGCCTTTGTTTTGAAGAAACCAATAACGAGCTGCGTAAGAATGAAAATCGACACCCGATTCACGTACATCGTCTGTGAAAATAATCAAGGGGTCGAAGTCCTACTTTCCATAAATTGGAATGGCTAACCGCCGCGAACGGAAGTGGTAGTTTAGTTCAGCAGACGTTCGTGGGCAAGGAACGCGTGACGAGCCCAAAGACGTCTGCGTAGGAGGCTATCACGAATGCCGTTCTAAAGCAATTAGATTATTCGCTCTCGATTTCTATGCGTGATAGAAATCTCGAGCTCATAATAGTGTAGCTCATAATAGTAGTAGCTCATAATAGTGTGGTTTTCAGTTAGGTCATGCATGTGTCGCTTGTAATCCTTGTTTGCTTTAGTTTTGCTTTATCTCGCTCTATCCGGCATTGATTGGCGTAACTCGCGACACTTGGAACCAGTACGGGGTAATTCCAACCGTGACTTGCTCCCACGCAATTTTCCCGCGCTTGGCGCGGCCTATA
>JAEMWC010000340.1:727500-834342 GCA_016490735.1 Pachyseris speciosa | reverse complement strand
ACACGCAAGAAGTGACGAGAGCACGAAAGAAGTAGGAAGAAGCACGAGCAGGCCTTATAAGCACGAGCATGCCTTATAACAGAACAAATCACGGTTAAGGCTTTTTATTTGTTTTATAATATTGTTTTTCCCCCGTTGGTAGATAATTTCGTTTCAATTTCTGAGAAAACTGAGCAAATTTTATTCTCAGCTTCCGCGCGTGGAATGGCGTCAGTGATCTTACATGCTGCGTTAACACTGTTTTTTGTTGTAAAATTGTTTTTAACGGGAGGCTAAAAACCGTTCAGTTAAAACGAGCAGCACTTTGAATTTGTCTCGTCAGTTCTATGGTTATATTAATCGACAAGTATATTTTTTGAATTTTTGAAAAATGCCAGATTTTGAAACCGCACGTGCAGACAAATGGCGTCATCTGTGTGCTTTATACTCTCCTAAGGCACGCTCGATTTCAATAAAAAGATGCACGAGCTATATTATAATACTTGCTAAATCTTAGAGTAGTGTGAATGCAGGAAATGACCACCGAAGTGTAAAATTACTGTTGTGATGTTTAAATAATACATTCTCCTATCCGAGAACGATTACACTTTATCAAGACCGGAGGACAGTAATGCATAATGGTGCATGCATTAAATTTCCATTACAACTGGGTATTCTAGTTATTCATTTCAGTAACAAAAATCAAGGATGAACCAGTGTCTCAAGTTCCAATGAATACTTTTAAAATTACATTGTAAGTCTATCAAAATAGAGACGATTTATTTCAGAGGATGGTATCATATACAGTCAAAAGTACCACTTGAAACGTTACATCAAATACTACACGCGTAAGGTATTTTGTGGCTGTTGAGTTGTCATTTTCAAAGGGCCGCTACCTTTGGGGGGATAGTTACTTTTCGGGCTCGATAGGAAGGTAAAAAGTTATCGTTGCTTCCGGGGATCCGTTCGGGAGGAGGGGACCGGGGTTACTTTCAGATCGGAAATTCTACGTTAGTTAATGGGTTAAGATAACTATCGACGGCAATATTTCGAGTAAACGCAAAGCGTAAAAAGTAAATTGTTCTAAGAAGCACCCTGGTATGCTAGTCCAAACGTGACAAAATATCAATTTGATCAAATTTCATGTCAAGACACATTTTTATACAGAAGTTTGTTTATATTCAAACCATTTTGACATACATGTATGTCAAAAGAATTTTTCTGTATCAAGCAATTATTTTCGTAAATCATTTTGCACATTAAATGGTACATATTTTTATAAATCAAGTTGTATCTATTTTTATTTATCAAGTTATGCATATTTTTACATGTTAGGTACACATTTTTATAAATACAGAAAGGGCAGATGAGCTCTTGATCAGCGTTGCTTTCGAAAAGAGTCTGGGAACCAGTACCGGCACAGTCAATATGGCGGCTAGAAGGTCGAAGAGTTTTTTGCCTCTGTTGTTCTAAAGGCCGGTCTTTCCACATCCTCAGTTAGTGTCGGGGGAGGAAAGACTGGTATCTACAGCGTCTTCATTGGTATCACGGTAAAGGTCTTCCAAGCCTTTCCAAGATTTGTCTGATGACAGTCAAGTCATCCCTAAGAGCTTGTTGACTCGTCCGTGTTTGGAAAGGAGTTATGCACCTATCAATACTAGTTCCGAGCGGAGGAGGGGATACCGGATGGGATGGGGACTTTGATCTGAAACGCAAATTTTGTGTCAAACCTCCCCACCCTTGGGTAAAGTTTCGAGTTCAAAGTTGCCTACTGTAGGGATTGAGATCCAAGAGGTTGACCTCTCAAATGCTTAAACAATACACACACTCCAGGTCTAAAAGTCACAGTTTTTTTTCTTTTAACAACGAGAATGAAAGCGACAGACTATAAATTGCACACGAATTAACATTACAGTGAACCATCCAACTATTCACGAATCTTGCTTGCCCTCACCACACAAGAAACCGGAAGAAAGCATTAAGGCAAGCATACTGCATAATCTCAGGTACAATCTCAGATTTTTGTCGATTAGCGATTAAACATAATCCAGATAATCAATACAATCATGAAAACACATACACACAAAAAATCTCTACACAGCCAACAAACCTCGCATAAACTTAACTGATCCTGCTAGAAAAATTTCGATTTGCAAACAAGGCGTGAATTTGTGGCATCACGCCAAACACTAAATGTGATATCTCCGGTTCTACAAGGTGTAGTGTGGATGCCTAGTATTCTGCAACATACACCTTTATTGGTATCTAACTGGCAATACCAGCAACTCCAACAACAACAACATCTTGTTACAAGCTCGGCTTTTATAGGTACGCCTGAGAATCTAGGACATTCCGTATGATTACAGTAGATTCTATTTATATACTATGTCACGGATGACTAAGCATGACACAGCAACTTCTAGAACATTCTCGAAGGTTACACTACATCCTCTCTTCTTTACAAAGAATGACGAACAATTCATTAAAGAAATCACGATAGATCACTTTGCCTATTGAATCTATTAAATGTCTCTAAAGTTATTTAAACGGAACAAAGTCTTATACTTTGAGTTTGGCTTGACTTGTCTTTGTGATCTTCTTACGCCTTGTCGAATCGGTACTGGTTCTAATTTCGTGTCCCTTAAATGCGTTGTCCTGTTTCATTATTGTCTCCAGGAAGTTCCAAGGTCTTTGGCTGTGGGGCAATTGGAAAGGCTGCATCTGATTGTGTGACTGGGCCCACAGGAAGGTCTAAAGAAGAGTCTGGAACAATGACTTTGGGCGTTGTCATTTCTCTTGTTTTCCTGATGTGATACCGATTCCTCTTGTACTCACGGCCATCTGCCTTCACTATGTATGGTCTGTCAGTTTCTCTTCTGACCACACTTCCTTGTGTCCACAGAGGCGACGACTGAGGTCTGATCTTGGCGCGAATACTATCTCCTACAACAAGAGGGGGTAGCGGCTTTGCTTTCTTATCATGGTACCTCTTGTTCTGTTGCTTCTTCTAGACTGAAGCTCTTATGATGCTTGAGGTTGGTATTACATGCAGGTCAAGTAACTCTGATTTTACTGGTATGGCTGTTCTTGTTCTTCTGGCATTCAGTTTCTCATTGGGTGATGCCAACACATCAGGAGTATTCCTTTCTTCCAAAATAGCCATCCAGGGATCTTGACTCATCTTGAGTATCCTCTTAACTTGTTTGACTGCAGCTTCCGCTGCACCGTTTCCTTTTGGATGGTGTGGTGAAGATGTACAGTGATGAAAATTCCACCTCTCTGAAAACTCTTTAAATTCCTTGCTGGTATATTGGAGACCATTATCTGATATCACCACCTTAGGGACTCCCTGCCGGGCGAAAATCTTCTTCATCTTTAAGATTGTAGACTCAGCATCAGTATCATTTAGTTGCTCTATGTCCCAGTATTTTGTCAGATTATCTACAACTACCAAGAAGACGTCTTTCTTCACGTTGAACAGATCAGTACTGACTATTTGCTATCCTCTCTTTGGAATAGGCTGGCGCTGCATGGCTTCTCTAGGTTCGCATGGCTTAGATTCCTGACATATGGCACAGTTATTGCAGAGATATTTGACATCATGGTGAATTGATGGCCAATACAATGTATCTCTTGCATGTCTCATGCATCCCTCTGCTCCTAGGTGAGCGGAGTGTATCTTTTCCTCATATCTGTGGGCGCATAGCCGTGGGAACGAGCACTCTCTTCCCTCTGTAGATTATTCCATCATGAACTGCTAGTACATCTCTATACGGCCAATAGTCACGGACATAGGGTGGTACTTGCGTCTTGTCCTCAGGCCATCCATTAGCCATCCATTTCAGCTAAGGTCATGAGATTTCCATCTCTTGAGGTTGCTGTTACTACTTTCTGAAGCGTTGCATCTGTCATGTTGTGAAAGATATTTGGATCTATTCCTTCGATCTCTTTCATGAGAACGTCTTCTGCGTGAATTGTAAAGACTTCATAATCATCCATTTCCTTCTTGTGCGTTCGGCTGTTTGGGAGGGCAGATCTTGACAGATGATAATAGTAACAGTAACACTAATTTATTTATCCACGTTAACGTCTAAGAGTACAAGTGCTCGTTCAATATACGAACATGCATTAAGTCTACAATTATAAAATTAAATATATGATCTAAAATCTATGTACACATAAACGTGATGAAATTTAAAATTACAGGAAATTACTGAAATTAAAGCTGAACTGAACTTAGCTTAGACTTTAAATATTAACATTATCGGCCAGCTTGGCATCTTCTGGAAGTTTATTCCATAATTGAACGCACTTATAAGTTCTTCATGAAATTAAGATTAAATTTGGGAACACAAAGATTAACACCGTTACCTCTTAAATTGTAAGGCGCCTTCCTTATACTAAAAAAGTCTCTAATGTAATTCGGCCCTATATTCCTAATGCATTTAAATGATAGGATCAGAGATTGCTGCTTTTTCCTACACTCTAGAGTGTCCAACTTACATATACTTAAGAGTTCTTGGTGAGACAATGATTTCCCGTGCCCTGTCAGTGGCCCGAGCAGGGACCCCTGCGGAAGCCCCGCACTCCACTCTGAATAACTTGAGCACATACCGTTCAGACAAACCCTCTCTTTACGACCCAGTAGATAGGATGACATCAAACTCAAGGCGGATTGAGAAAGACCGTATGCTTTCAACTTTGCCAACAGAAGATTGTGGTTAATAGAGTCAAAAGCCTTTGATAAATCAACGGCTACGGCCATGGCTGACTCTCTGTTGTCGAGGCTCCTTCTCCAATCCTCGGTCATCTTCAGGAGAGCGGTGCAGCACGAACGGTTCTTTAAAAATCCAGAAAGGTTTTGTGTCAAGTGGCGACGAAAAGGGAAATAAAGTTGGTCGTACATTACTTTCTCATAGACCTTTGACAACGCCGTACGGACCGACACAGGACGATAGTTCTCTTTTCGCGTGTCCTCGTCCTTTTCAGATTGCCGCACTTCCATTCGTCAGGCCAAGAACAATTAGCAATCAGAAAGTTAATCAAGCGTGTAATTTCCTCGGCCATGACTGGTGCCGAGAGCCTCAGAAGACGCGGTGAGATGTCATCGGCACCAACCTCTTTTCGTGGATTTAGATTATCCAGAATCTCTTTCACGTAACTGGAGCTTACTGGTTCAAAGGAGAATGGATGTTCCAACACCTGTCTTGACGCAATGCCAGGAATACTCGGGTGATCACTAAAATTCTGCACGCTGCCAGGGTGGTTTTCAGGTACTGCAACCGACGCGAAGTAGTTGTTGAACATCTCCACCACTTCACTGGGCTCCGTCAGAACTTTGCCATCCTCAACTAATGTCACAATGTTCTGTTTGGACAGGGACGAGTTAGGGAGTAAAGGTTTCATTTTTTTCATTTTTTCATTTGTTTCGCATTAGATGCTACATTACTACAAAATTCCTTGATACCCTTTCTCTTTAGCGAGGTGACTTTATTACGCTATTGCTTATACGCAACCCAGAGATTGTTAGTTGGATTCTTCCTGTAGCGTTTAAACAGTCGATTGCGCCGGGTAATTTCGTGTTGAATTTCAAGTGAGATCCAGGGTAGTTGATCCCTGCGCACCCATTTTTTCTTGACCGGGGCATTCCGGTTAAGAATGTTCTTATAGAGCACGCTCCAGTGACCCCAAATATCGTCCACATCTGAGAAACTATACGCCTTGCCCAAGAGGCGTTTTTTAACTCGGTCAAGAATTCCGCAATTCTGCGATATCCAATTAAACGTGGCTTTAGGTGTGGAAGTTAATTTTTCCTAACAACGAAGACCAGATCGTGATCGCTTAAACCAAGTTGCAAATTACCCGATGTTATGTAGCGTTCTAGGTGACTGACCAGAATAACATCAAGTAAGCTCTTTGTTCTGTTTATCACCCGTGTGGGCTCCGTTATTTTGTTTACGAAGCAGAACCGATGACAAAAATCAGCCAAACTTTTATTGGGAAGTCGATTTTCGGCAAAGTGCGTGTACATGTCTTGGTTAAATCCCCAATTACAAGGAGTTCCTTTCGAGTCCTGTACATAAGTTCGGCTGCGCTGGACATCGATGCCATAAATTCCAACTCATTGCATTTGCCTGGCGATCTGTAGCAGCCGCGTACAAGAAAGCGGCTATTGTTATCGTCCCAGACATAGCAATTCCACGTCTAAGGGTTCAAGTTTAGCTCTACGGTACACAGACAAATCAGCTCTGATATACACCAAGAGTCCTCCGCCGCCTTTCTTTCGGTCTCTGCGTATAAGTCTAAAGCCACGTTGAGCGAGTAATAATGTAGAATCGTAGAGACAGTTTTAGATTCGGCGATAAATAAAATTCGAATCAACAAATTTTTCGAAACGGATTTTACTATAAAAGTTAACGTTAAAAACAACGACGTTTCGACCGATCAACGGTCATTTTCAAGTTGAAGGATAAAATTGTTTAACATGCGCTTATATAATAATCAATTGTAAAATGCTAATGAGGTACTGACTAAAAATCTAAAATATTTGGATAAAACAATACGAGAAAATCGCGGCAATAATGGTGAGAACGCGAGGCAAAAGAGACAATATTAAAAGTGAAAAAATTAGGTAAAACTTTTGCGCGGATCGAATCACACTGTTTGTTCAGTTCTGGTTTAAGTTCACGAATAAAAAGCATTTCAAATAAAATATCAAACATACCCTTTCTATCAAACATACCCTTTCCGAGCATCTCTTTCGCCTCATCAATTTTATTGGTGATGCTGTTGATATTCAAGTAGGCTAATTTTAGATTAAACTTGCAGTATCCACTAAAATTAGCCATGTACCAGGATAATGAGTCCATGTCCGAGTCATTCATGCTAATTTCATTTCCATTTACCATGCTTGGTACGGTGACCGAAGTACAGGATTCAGGGACGTCCATAAAATCCTCAGCTCCCAGTTGCGGCAACGAACAAAGCGAGCAGATCCAGTCGATTTCAGGATTTCTCAAGATAACCGTTGACATGTGGAGACATTTAGCGTGTGACCAACAAGAGCTTTCAGAGCACAAAATGGCGTCCTGGTTATTACGCACTGCTTTCGCGCACTCCTTGCAGGGGAAATTTTGGAGGCATAGTCTTACGAGCATGGCCCGGATTACTTTGAACGTCTCCGAAAAGAGCCAGACGGGTCACTTGAAGGCTACTAGGTCTCCTGGCACTGTACGGGATTCTGAAATTCAGGTAGCGGTTCCCTCGACCGTGTTTCGTGCCAGATTGAACAGGAATGCCAAACGCAGCTTTACGGTAGAAAAACGCGGGAATATTTACGTCAAAGGGGCAATTGGGTACTTGGACGACGCAAGAGAATGTTTCGCACCAAGGAAACGTTCAAACGGCCGAGAAATAGAGCTAAAATAAAGCAGCTCAGAAAAGTGTGAGCAGCCGCCACCATGCCGGTGTGTATAATCACTTCTATATGATCACTTATGTACATTTGAGTTCCTTTTTTGTACACAACATTCAGGCGGTACGTTTGCAGTCGTAGCATCATGCGTTGTAACCTTTTGGGTGCGCTGTTGATACTTTTGGCTAGAATCGTTTCTAGAGGCTTATGATCTGTGACTGCTGTAATCTTTTCTCTTCAATGAAGATAGTGGTCAAATCGTGTACAACCAAACACTAGTGCGAGGCATTCCTTCTCGATCTGAGAATAACGTCTCTCAGTCTCAGTCATTGTGCGACTAGCAAATGTCACGGGTCTGCCGGCTTGAAGTAGAACTGCTCCAAGTCCATAGTCACTTGCATTCGTCTCAATCGTTACTTCTTCCTCCAAATCGTAGTAACGGAGTAGTGGCGGTTCTGAAATCATCTGTGTCAACTTGTTGAAGGCATCTTCGTGAACTTTCGACCAAATGAATTGGTTTTGCTCCTTGGTTAGTTTTCTGAGAGGTTCAGATACATCGGACAGCTGAGGTAAAAACTTGCCCAGATAATTGATCATTCCAAGTAATCTTCTCACTTCAGTTTTACTACGTGGTCTCGGCATCTGAGTGATGGCTTCAACTTAGGCTGGATCTGGCAAAATACCCTCAGAAGTCAGGATATGACCACAGTACTTCAACTTCCGCTCCCTGCACTTCTGCGGTAACGCAATCAGATTTCTGTCATGGTCTGCCAGGGCTTCTTCATGGGTGTTTCCTGTTCCAGTTACTTATAGGTCATCAGCTCTTGCAGTTACTCCTTCCAAGCTTTCAATGATTTCGTTAACATGTCTCTGAAATTCTTCTGGTGCACTACATATACCAAAGGGCATCCTAAGCCACTTGTATCTACCAAAAGGAGTGTGAAATATTGTTGATTTGCTTGAATCCTCATCTAGCTTCACTTGCAGAAAACCATCTTTAGCATCCAGGACTGTAAACACGTGCACTTTAGCAAGCCTGGAGGTCACATCATCAATGGTTGGGAGGCAGAGCATTTGTATTTTGACATGCTTGTTCAATTCTCTGGGGTCCAGACAGACACGTAGTTGGCCATTGCGCTTCTTCACATATACTGCACTGCTCACCCGGTTTGTTGGCTCATTCACTTTTGCTATGTGCCCTTTCTGCTCCATTTCATGAAGTTTCTTCTTGAGATCGTCTCTCAGCGCGACGGGTACGGTTCTAGGCGCATCTTGTTTTGGTACTGCTCCTTCTTTCAGTTCAATCTTCTAATCTCCAATGTACCCTAGTCCAGTGAATACATCGTTGTATTCTTGTAAAACAGCATCCTTGGTCAACCCTTCCAACTTCTCGCATGTTTTTCCTCATAATAGTGAACTTGGGGCGTCATCAATCACTAGAAGTTTTGCTCTATTCATTTTCCCTCCAATTTGGATGTCAAGGTAGACTTCACCTTTGGGAAACCCACGTTCTCCATTGTACGCTTTCAAAACGGCACGAGTTTTCTTCAATTCTGGTCTGTTTTGAATCTTTACAAAATCTTCCATTAGCCTCTGATCCACTATCAATCTGCATGGCTACCTCAACCCAGTTACTTGTCTGTCCACTTCTTAACTGAGGTTCAATCATGTATTCAGAATGGCTGCTGTCAGTGTCATTCAGTGTTGGTTCCGCTTCTTCAATTCGGTGAGCACTCCTCGTAGGTTTCTTGAAAGCGCTGTTTACAGGTTTCTGTGTTCTCCTTTGAGATTCTTGATCTCGACCTCTGCACATCTTAGCAAAATGGTTCTTCATGTTACACTTGTTGCATTTTGTCCATAAGCCGGACACTGGCGCACATTGTGGTTCGTTCCACAATACAGTAAAAACCCGCGTGTAAGTAAGTTCTTAATTAGGTTCTTAAGTTTTCAGTAGAAACCATTCCTGTACAAGCAGAAAAAATAGATTTGGTCCTTTATGGTACAGCATTTATTTATAACCGGTCTTGTCATGAGCCTTGTGCAAGACTAACTAAACAATTTTATACACTATAAACAAAGTATCTTTTCAGAAAATATTCCATAACTCACATATAAGAACCTAATAAATTTTATTTTGGGGTATAAAAATGGGAAATTTCTGCCAGCAGGTTCTTAAACCGCTAGGTTCTTACACGCGGGTTTTTACTGTATTTGCACTGTTTCACCGTTTCTACTCGTTGTTTAAAATCTGGCTTCTTTCCCTTGTTCTTGACAGCATGTACCGAAGTTTCTATTTCTCCATCAATCTTTTTCATTTGATCACTGGTTGTTTCTGCAGCTCTAATTATGTCTAAGGCTGTGTTGAGAGTGAGAGCCTTCACACGGAGTAGTCGTTTCCTGACTTCATGGCTTTTAATTCCAATGACAAATCTGTCTCGAATCAGTTTGTCACACAAAGCGCCATAAGCACAGGTTGACGCTAGCTTTCTCAGTCTGTTCAGGTATTGATCGATGTTTTCATCTTCTTGGTTGGCACTGTTGAAAAGGTAACGCTCAAAAATGATGTTCCTCTGTGGTTCAAGATGCTGCGTCGGGGCCTGCAAGAAACTATTAGGATCTGAGCGATCAGCTACAGGCAAATGTTTGCTATTTGGTAAGTTTCTCTTCCCAGAACTATCTTGAGAGTTTCCAAAATGACTGGTTAGGTTTCCTTTCAAGTTCAGTTGCTATCTTATAGCTCTCTCAGCTCTTTTTGAAAAAAGTCCAGTTCTCTGCCAGGTTCCCCTTGAGACTCGTTGGTGCTGGCGTTGGTAACTGACTATACATCATCTGTGTAGGTGACACGATAGGTTGCGCTGGTAATGCCGCTGAGGGGTTCTCTTGATCACCCATCATATTAGACCTTTCGTTGTCCTCGTGAGAAGTTCTCCAAGTGTATGCTAGGCTCTGGCCTTTCGCAGAAATGCAGTTTCTTCAATGTGTGCACCTCGGCCTTCACTCCGAATTTCACAGCGTACAGTGTTGAGGCTTCCGGTCTGTCGAGAAACACCGCTGAAATCCTTTGCACCGCCCGCGAATAATTCTTATGTCTTGGTTTGGTTCGACGAAATTTATCTTGAAGTTCATGCTTGAAAATCGCCACTTCCTGACACCATGTAGTGTGGATGTCTAGTATTCTGCAATATACACCTTTATTGATATCTAACTGGCAAAACCAGCAACTCCAACTACTACAACATCATTTTACAAGCTCGGCTTTTATAGGTACGCCTGAGAATCTAGAACATTCCGTATGATTACAGTAAATTCTATTTATATACTATGTCACGGATGACTAAGCCTGACACAGCAACTTCTAGAACATACTCGAAGGTTACACTACACAAGGCTTGACGGTAAAACACTCCGTTTAAGGGTGCATTTTCCTATAAGAGTGTTTATGATGCGCCGCCTACAGGTTTTTTTGACGGCTGGCATTCGCTATGATAAAGCTGTTTAAGATGCTAGCAAAGTTTTATGTGTAAGTTGTTATTTTCAGCACGCGCTTTGCAGCGTCACGGAAAGAAAATAAAGTGTCATGGTCATGCTATTTGGGATAGTCAAAATCTACAATGAATTATCAACAAGACGAAGGCAATAAGCAAAGCTCACACATACCAATGACTCTTTCTGTGTATGCGTTGAGGTGTTTAGGCATTTCGTGTCATTGTGTATCTTGGGTATGTTTTGGTTCGCTTATCTGAGCCTTATGAACGCTTGAAATCCAATCAACAAACCCCATGCAAATCTGACTTGACTTTAAGCCAGCAAAAATTGCAAAAACGGTAACTGAATCTCAAACGTAACTGAATCTCAAACGCTCAAACTCGACAACTCAACTCGCCGTGATTAGGTTATCCGCTGATACATAACACGTAAAGTTTCTTCAGATTATTCTTGGCGTTAATAATTCGGCTTGGTCACCATCACTACTCTTCTTCAGATAACTGGCGCACAGGTTGCGACAGAGACAAAACGGTTACTAGCCGCCATATTTGTCCATACCTGTTCCCAGACTCTTTACGAAAGCGACGCTGATCAAAAGCTCATCTCCCTTTTCTTGATTTATAAAAATGTGTACTTGATATGTAAAAATATGCAAAACTTGATTAAAAAATGGATACAACTTGATTTATAAAAATGTGTACAACTTGATGTTTAAAAGTGTGGACAGCTTGACATGTAAAAATATGTATAACTTTATAAATAAAAATGATACAACTTGTAATTGATTTATAAAAATGTGCACAATTTCATGTGCAAAATTGCAAAATGGTTTACGAAAATAATTGCTTCATACAGAAAAAATTGTTTTGACATACATATATGACAAAACGGTTTGAATATAAAGGAATTGTTGTATAAAAATGCGTCTTGACATGAAATTTGATCAAATTGATAATTTGTCACGTTTGGACTAGCATACCCTGGCGTATCCGAGAATGAGTGGAAGTTTTATCTTGACCTAACTTGGTTGGTTGTTTCTCAATATCGTTGGCTGTAAATGACGTAAATGCAATGTCCAGAGAGAGTAACTGGCTCACTATTCGATGTTTTTGTATCCGCCAACGTGCTTCATTTGCGTTTACGTTGACAGGACGCAAAGAAAAAAAAATGTTAAACGTGTGACTGCTGACAGATTAACCAAAACAAATCCCAAAACGTTACGTCATCTCCTAAATAATGCACCTGCCGATCATGCGGAAAATTATTTGCAAAGAAACAAGACATGTTTGGTTGAAGCATTGACCCCTGCTGCTATTTGATATACGCCTCTCAAACAGACAATGAGATTTTTAAGAAACAGAAAAGCATAACGCTTAAGGAAAGCGAAAGATATTTCTCAGAAACCGCTAAGCGTCAACCAAAATGTTGGAGTATTATAAGGTGTTCTTCTGAAACTCTTCTGGCAAAATTTGCCACAAGCGGTGCTCCAAATGACAGTGTGGTTGTGATTCACCTTTGTGCGAACATTTTCCAGCTACAAATCACTGGAGGACTCTAAAGAAACCTGCTCTGGTTCTTACGAAACTGATTGGAGAAATAGTGCAAAGGAATCTGCTTCTTCATCACAATGGCATCATCCGCATCGTCGTCTTCATCTTCGTCTGCTGGTGCAACCGGATTCCCCGTCTATGGTGCAACGGAAGAAAAAATGAATGGCACAAGACTGGCTCGATTACTCATCGACGTAGGGACAGATGTGCTAAGAAAGTTTCTACATTCCATGCATCCTTCATACAAGCTGGAGCCTGTGCTGAAAAACAATCAACCAAAACTTCAGAATCTTAAGGCGAAACGTGTGATTTTCGATGACCAGTGGGAAACAGTTGTTTCCCGCTACAAGAGGTCCACCAGACTCCAGCACCTTTGACATCACGCTTTTGCATTTGCTTATTCGAGAGCTTTGTCATTTGCATCCTCCTGTCACAGGATGGCACAAGATGCCTGCCGAGGACGATGACAGCTTACAAGCGAACATCACAAGAATCAAATGCTTCAGAAATGAGCTGTGCCATAGTGCTTCCACTGGCATCCCCAACGTTGAATTCGAAATCAGGTGGAACAAAATATCCTCGTCTTTAGAGGCGATCGAGGTTGAAGTCTATAGAAGAAAAATTCAGGTTCTCAAGAACAATCCCATCGATGACAGTACTCATCAAGCGGTAGAAGAAGAAGTGGACCAGTGGCGACAGTTGGAACAACAGGAAAAGGATCAGATCACCAACGATTTTGCAGCTATCTTCCAGACAAATTGCCCGAAGGGCGCATGTTTGGTCGTTCACAAGAGCTGCAGCAAGTGAAAATTAACATCCAAAGCGGAACAGTTGCCGCCGTGGTGATAACTGGAGGACCAGGATTTGGAAAAACAACTGTGGCGAAGGCTGTGGCCCACGAATTAGCTAAAGAAGAGAATGGAAAAACCGTGTTATTTTGCAGCCTTCTAGCGAAAAAATCATTGACCGAAGTAACCACTGAAATGCTCTACCCCTGTGGCAAGAATCGCACACAGCTGCAAGAAAATGAAGACCAGTGGCTCAAGAACTGGAGCAAACGGATAAAGACAAGTCACCTTTGTCCTTGACAATGCAGATGGTGTCCTCGATTCGGAGGATCGAGATACTTTCTTAAGCACCTTACGTGGGATGAGAACACTATCAAATCAGAACTTGACGTTTGTGATTACCTCTAGGAAGACATTCAAATATCTAGACCTGCCGTCCAAAGATGTAAAGATAGAACCTCTATCACCAGAAGAGGCCAAGAAGGTTCTTGTCTCACGAGTCAATGACGCAGAGATCCGACCTGAGCAACTTTCCAAGACAGATCAGATAGTGGAACTTTGCGGTCGTGTCCCTTTGGCGCTATCCATTGTCGGGTCGCTCTTGTCAGACTACACCGAAGAGAAGCTCATCGCACATCTCGAGAAGGAACCTATGGCCATTCTGGAAGACGAAGGCGAATCCTTCCAAACAGCAATCAAGGCCTCTTTTGACCTTTTGTCTAAGGCTGAACAACATGCCTTAGTTCTTCTGTCCATATTTCCAGGATCATTTGACTGTGATGCTGCGGAAGCCGTTGTAAGGGAGTCCATGGAACCCGGAACTCTGACTATTTCTACCTTACGCTCCTTGAGGAACAGATCTCTCATTGAACAGGTGCGTTTCCGCAGATACCAGTTACATCCTCTTATCCGCGCCTTTGCGATTAAGATTGATCAAGAGAACAATCCTCAGTTGTTACTGGGTGGGAGAAACTGGCATGTGCGCACTTCATGTCTCGCCTTGTTGACAACACCACACTGTACTGGGGAAAAGACACCTGCAAAGAATCCATTGAGTCTTTCAGTGTGGACAGGCATAACTTCGAACATTTTCCTTCAGGTGTACACTCAAGGAATGGAAGACCACGACCAGAAGATTATGGAGAATTGCCAAATGTTTCTACATGACTTTCCCCAAAAGTGCATGTATTTGGAAAAGTGCGTTCAACCAAAGCTTTATATTCAGGTCTTAGAAAAACTTTTAAAGTCGTTCAAGCCAGACAACCAGCCAGTGCACGTAGTGGAACTTTTGTGTCTACTTGGCCAAGAAAAGAGAAGATTAGGAGAGAAAGCGAAATACAACGATTGCATGGAAAGGGCCAAAGAGCTCTATTCAGAGAATGGAAGTGCATTTGAAAGAAACGCGCTGTCGCAAGTGATCTACCTTCAGAGTGAAGCCCGTTTTCTCTCAGAGGTTCGTAAATTTCATGATCTTAGACCCAAAGAAATCTACGACACCGCTCTGAAAATCTGCCAGGAGAAACTTCCTGATCATGCCGAGTCTGTTGCCGTTTTGTTATTTGCCGGTAGAAATGCCAAACGCCGCAAGGATAACAAAGAGGCCAGTTTAAATTTCAAGAAAGCGTATGATCTATTTCACAAACAACTTGGTGATCATTTCATGACTGCTCAATGCGTAAAAGACATGGCAGACTTTGTGTTCTTTGCTGCGAGTGTTGAGTTGGATGAGGCCTTAAGACTCTACAAAATCGCGATGGAAATGATGGAAAAACTAGGAACGGAAGATCAAAAGGAAAGTATCCTGATTCTTAAAAACTATGGACTTTGTCACAGCCGTAAAGGCAACTTTGAAGAAGCAAAACGTCTGCTTCAAAGAGCCGAGCTAGTTGCCGAGAGAGAGCTGGAGAAAGATCACACATGGAAAGTACTGATTAAAACTAATCTTGGCGTCGTGCATTATCACGCGGCCAAAAAGCAAGAGATGGAAGTATCGATCGAAGAAGGATTACTGAAAGATATGGAGGAATCCATCAAAGATGGACTCGACATGTATTTTAGAATTGTCGGCCGTCGCACTATTGAGAGACTAGGCAACAGACATGAGATACGTGAAGTTCTAAACAATTATCCAGAACGGTTTCCAGAGGATCAGTACCCCCGACAATAAACTGAGGCATAAGGTTCTCGACTACAACTTATGACGAAAAACATCCTAGAGAACTTCCCAAAGTCGGAACATTATTCTCTTTTATAACCGAGACCATGCATCTTGGGCTAAATGTTCCACTTGGGTACCCCAGATGTGTTTGTTATCATTGAGACGTGTTTGTGATCGATGAAAGTATATCAGAGTTGTGAGTGGAACCTGTGACTTTTCTGTTTCTAGCCCACGGAGCTATATGAGACTCGTGACAACTACGCCGTGAGTCTATTGTTGGGTGATGTGACTAACGCTTGAACATTCTTTACTAACTTAAAGATGTAACTCTCATTTACCAGTGCTAGCCTATTAACGTTAATCCAGGATTGTAATTTAACGGAAGTTTCATCGCGCTCTTATTCACGGTACTGAATTTCGGGCATCAACATACCTGCCATGAAGTATGCACCATAATACATGACGAGAAATAGCTATTGTTCTTGCGACATTTACTTACAGTCAGTGAAAGTTTGTAGGTCTGTCATATCGCTTATTGTTATTCTAAAACGCTCAAGAGGAGGCCATTTCATTGGTTGCCATAACGCGCCGCTGAGCTCATTAACATGAATAGGAGGGTGAAACTAACAATAGCGGAATTGCTCTGTTATCTTTCCTTTTGTTTAGCCACATCGCGCATTCATGCTTGATGGTCCGCCGCAATGGCTCATTGATATGCGCAAATGTCACACCATTGCTCCCGATGTAGTAATAATAATAATAATAATAATAATAATAATAAAATAATAATAATTTTTATTTAAATAATAATAATAATAATAATAATAATAATAATTGTAAAGAACACCAGAATGAGGCTTATCTATTTATAATGATTCCTAGTGATCCTTGCTTATTCGTTAATTTTGTTTATTTAGTGTTACGTCATTAACTTTGCTGTTAGTCCTCAGTCGTTATCGCCTTGATTAGAGTATTTTAGTAAGAGACGTTTTTTGAAGTCATCCTTGGATTTTTAGAGTACGGCAGGAACCGATGTGTAAGTACAATTATTTTGATACTTTTGTTTACAAGAACTCGTCCAGGACATTAGTTTTCTTGTGCTCAATATTTTATAGTTCTTTTTAGCGTGGACTTTGAGTTAAGCACATGACAACGCCCTGGTCTTTAAATCTCGCCCTTTCGTCCTTTTGAGCACTAAAAATACCGTAATCAAACACGTTTTATGTAGTCTTAGCCCTTTTTGTGCTTTTAGACAGTTTCCCGCTGTTATGTTTCGCTTGCTACGGCATTTCCGCAAGCACTGCTAAATTGTTATCATATACTTGTAGTTTCAAATAGTGCTTTCTGTCTTTATTTTCATTGATACTTTTTTTCATATGCTATTTAGCTAAGTACAAGTTTAGAGATTTTTGATGAGTTTCGATTTCGCCTTTTTTCCGCAGTTTAGCCACAAGCTCTTTGTAACTGTGAAACCATGATTGGAATGTGTACGTTTTACACATTCGTGATTCTTGTTATCTTGGTAAACCGCAAAGATTTTATTAATTAGTCTGTATAATTTTTGCATTGTATTTCAGTTTACATTCTACTTAAGTCAATTAAATCACCGACAATCAGTGACAATCCGTGATTCCCGACTTTATTCGCCCGCTACGTTCATCGCGACAAGTTGCTTGGCTCCTGACCTGTGAATTTTCAACAGTCGCCGCGAGCTTGGCGTCAATAATAATAATAATAATAATAATAATAATAATAATAATAATAATAATAATAATAATAATGTGACTGATATATGATTTATTTCATATAATAACATTCACAAGTATGAACCCCTAATTGACCTGCTTCCAACGTCAGTGGCTTCATAGCTCACCGGTATCGCGAGATCACGGTTCAAACCCCGTTGAAGTCTTGATTTTTTTTTCACGCTTCTTTACGCAATTGCATAAATTGAGTTCACATCTGCGAGGATCATTCTTCATTTGATTTCATTTCCGCAGTTCATATATGATTTATTTCATATATCACTCAGACTCATTTCTTTCACTGGAACATATGAACCCATAATTGACCTGCTCCCCATCATCATCATCATCATCATCATCATCATCATCATCATCATCATCATCATCATCATCATTATCATCATTATCATCATCTGTGAAAACGGTGGAAAGCATCCCGTCAGCTCGACGGCGGTGATGTATTTGGCAAGAGAGGCGGGCGTAGCTTGCGCTCGGTTGAGCGTTAATACAAGTTGACCAAGATCAAGGCGGCAATGAAGCTTTGTCAGAACATGGATTCCTCTATGAGGGCAGTGCAACAGTTCTAAGAGAGGGCAATAGAGAAGGGACACACGTCGCTGATGAAGGGAGCACACAAGTTTGCTGAAGAACTGGGCACGAGCTTGTCTCTGGAGTACCCCCAACCATCGTGCCGGTCTGTGAGCGATCCTGAGACGGAGATCAAAGGGTCAAAAGCGAAAGCACACCTCAAGAAGGCAGATATGGAGAGGCTGAAAGAGAAGATCATTATGATAAGTGAGATGGACGGTTCTTGCAGGCTAGGAAAGGGAGCTAAGTTAGAGCGGATGCTTTGCTTGGCTGCGTGATTGGACATGCGCTCCTACCCATACCATAACTGGGGTTATAGAGCTGTACGAGCAGCTCACGCCCACTAAGGTGTACATAGTCCACAAAACAGGTACAACACAGGGCGACGTCACGTGTAGACTGTGTGGGAAATCTCCTGACACTCGTGCGCATGTGCTAGCGGGATGCTCTGCTTCTGCCCAGTCTAAATACCTAGAGAGACGCAACGCAGCACTGAAAGTCCTCTTCTTCTAGATGGCGAGGGAACTGAGGCTAATTGATTCAGTTCCTCCTTGGTACTCGTTTGCAGTGCCCTAACCAGTCTACGAGTCACCTGAGGTACTAGCGATTTGGGATGTCCCATTTTATGCGGAACACACAATCGCCAATGCTAACAGAGTGGACGCTCGATTTGTGGACCATAAGAGTAAGAAGGTGTGGGCTGTGGAGATGCCCTGTCCGTGGATGGAGCATCGGGAAAAGAAGTCCGAGGAGAAGACGGTCAAGTACGGGCCTTTGCGGTTCGTGCTGAAGAAGCAGTACCCTGGCTATGAAGTTGAATAATGTAACATCATCATTGACGTGCTAGGGGGGCTGGTCAAGGGATCTAGACCTGACAATGAGGAAGTTCTTTGGCAGCAGGGGCTATAACGTATTGAGGAGGATACGGAAGGCTACCATCTTGAGTTCTCTCAACATAGAGAGAACTATCAAAGCTACCGTCACTTGACTTTCTCTGAGGGAATAGCATAGGATCTCAATATAGTCTTAGTATCGGAGAACTTTAGATTGTTTATTAGATTTTTATCTTTTTGCGTTCGACATTAGGAGAACGCATCCTAAACGTTGGTTCCCTGTGATACTAAGTGGTGAGAATTTTTTGTCGTTCGTGTACCATTTCTGCGCCATCTTGAATTACGTCATAAATGATATCGTGAGCTTAGCCCGCTCTGTTTGTTTTCGCATGGTCTAGTGAAGTTCGACGTTTAACTCATCAGGCGAACTTTACGAATTTTGGTTGACCTAAACTGTAAAGTACGGCTCATCTTGTAAAGTAAGGAGTTTGACACGGGCTTTGCAGACCAAAAATACTTTTTAAAACTGATTTTCAAGAGAAATGAATCACGGTAACCAGTCAGACTCCGTGGCAACAGTAAAAGTGACGATTATGTGATCTGTGTGATACAGATTATGTTGGATATACATCCCGACATCTCTTTCAACGCATCGCCCAACATAAAAATTCTGCTATTGGTAAACAACTGAAAAAAGAACACAAGCTGCAAACAACTAATCTACAAGACCAGTTTACCATTCTAAAGAAATGCCGCACAAAGTTTGACTGCTTGATCTACGAGATGCTTTTTATCAGGAAAACCAAAACTTAACACGCAGTCAGATTCAGTTCGCGCTAAACTTTTTACATAACAATTGAATATTTTAACTCCCTTTTTAATTCCCTAAATATTTTCACACCCTTACTACTATATATACAATCAATTCTATCATGTATTTCGTTGTTCAGTCTTCATATCGCTAATTTTTATTCTAAAGTGCTTCACGACGGAACCTTTATTATCAGAAATAATAATGATAATAATAATAATAATAATAATAATAATAATAATAATAATAATGAGAGAAAATTTTATTTACAGATCATCGAATAGTTACAAATCAATAAAGTATTGGAAAAATTATTAATTTTACGAATTAAAAGTTTCACTAAGGCTGGCCAACTCACCAAGGCAACTTTTGATTTCGTCGTACCGTTGATTGCATCTACCCGTGAACGCACGTGCCCAAAACATGTTTTCAGTTGACGTGAAACGTCTGCGTATCGGGTGTCAAACTTTTTAAAGTTTCACCGCCCAAATTTGAAGTTTCAGCCAGTGTTTCCTACTCACAGGGATATGTTTTCAGTCAACAAGAAAATAAGAAATTATCAAAAAGGCGTCCTACTTTCAATATATATCAGGGAAAGAATTTTCGCTGACTTTCCTCAGATTTCTTGACTGCGTTGACAGTGAATTAAACCATGAGAACACCGAAGGAACTTCACATTTGGGTGGGAAAACTTTAAAAGTTTGACACCTGAAACGCAGACGTTTGACATCACGTGAAAACATGTTTTGGGCGCCAAAGAGTAACATCTATCTTTTGATTCTTCTATCTAGAATTTATTAGACTACATGCAGAATAGTGGGGAGATTTTGATTCAAACTGGTTGAGCTATAAGGGCAATGACGCATAATGGTGCATTAAATTCCCATTACAACTGAGTATTTTATATTTTTACTGGGAATGAGAAATCAGCAAAGGATGAATGTTCGTGAAGGTCTTGCAAAAGCCTTACAGTAACCAGCTTCAAATTCCCCCCATAGGCAGATAGACTTATCTATCCGTTTGTGGACGAGCGTGTGACTCAGTAGTCCTGTCCCAGATACTCCGGCTCTTCAGTACTCCGCCCTACATAGGGTGTAGTGGGAGAACAGAGAGTCCTGTACAACTTGAAGGCGCATGCTCAGAACAGGGCCATTTCCCCCTATTCTGAGGGAAAACCATATTTGTTAGTAGTTTCCATATTTGGGCATTACTCGCTCTGATCCATTTTTTTCTTGAGAAAATAGCGGAGAATTCGAGTTTCACATACGATGCCGGTTGAATTTTGCGTTTAAGGAGTTTCTTCTGATCTTTGCACCCAAGAGGGAACAATTGCAAGCTATTCTTGCAGTCGTAACGGGAATGATGTGTTTGTGAAAGCAGCCACAGGATTTGGCAAGTCTGTTTGCTACATTACGATCCTTAATGTTTGTGATTACGTCCTGCGATCTGATGTTTCCGAATTAGATGTTTGTAAGCCAGTCCTTCTCATTGAGAGTCCGTTAAAGGCACTGATAGAATATCAGCTGAAAGATATTCGAAAATGGGGGAATTGCGTGTCAAAACGTTTATGGAGAACTTGAAGTTGAACAGTTGCGTGATGTTGGCCAAAGGAAATTCCAAATGTTATTCTCTTCTCCAGAGAGTCTTTATGAATAAACTTTTGAGTCGATTGACTGCACGTTTTTCTTGCAACAGACGCCAATGTGTCGTGAGCCACCATTCTCAGTAGATATTTCTATTTTTCAATAATTTTCCAACTTATGCGCAATTTCGGTTTTTCTCTTCTTTTTGTATGGACAACGGATAGTTTCGATGTGATTTTCTTCGTATCACAAATCATATACAGTAAGTTTCATATACAAGTTTGGTCGGTGTTCACCATGCTTCACTTCGAAACTTGTTATATTTGCATAACTTTGTATTTCAATTTCCCGCGGAATCGATCGCGAAACCTAGACGGACAGGGATGGACAATAAAAGGCTGGTTCCTAGTTTAATTTGATTGGCTCGTTCCAAGCATGCGCCTGCAAGTTTTCCAGGACTATCTATTCTCCAGCCCCACCCTATGCAGGGCGGAGTAAGAGGGAGTTCTGGGACAGGACTAGCGTGTGACGTAACAATACTAGCCTGTGACTAGCATCTATACACTCATACAATACCAGGCTTGCTTCAAAATCAACCTATTACATCAATGCCATCAAAAGAAACTATGGTAAATTCAACTTTCGCTTTGCAGCTGTAAAAGTTTGGAATCACCTTGATGAAAGCATTAAACACCTCCCCCTTAAAACGTTTCAATACGAAGTCAAGTTTGACATCTTACAGTCTTACTGTTCATGAGTTTTCAACTGGTATACATTCATTCATTTGTTGATTTATTCTCTTATTTATTTTTATTTATTTATTTATTTATTTATTTATTTTTGTCTTCTTGTTTGACTTAGTAATTGCTCTGCTCTAGCTTTAGTGCCAACCAATCTCCTATACTTAAAACATTACTTAATTTTATTCAGCTCGATTAGCTTTTCAGTTATTCTGAGTAAATGTTACCTTTCCTGTATTATTGGATGATGTTGCAAATTAAGTTCAATTATTATTTGGTAATAAAGCTGGTGTTGTTGTTGTTGTGTACGATATGCCAGTATTTATCATTCATTTACATGTAATTTACAACGGTTGATATCACTTTGAGTCAAGCTGTGGAGGAAAAATGCTTCATGAAATTTGGAATTTTGCATCTTTTGATCCCAAATTATGACGAACCGTAAGCCAGATAAATATAGTCAACTTCCTCTTTAGCTACTGTGCTGTCCTGTGTGATTTAATGACGTTTTTAGTCGGTTGACCACTCTACTAGGGTCGAGCAAAGGATACGTTTTACGAAGCATTTCCCCCGATCGCTTGACTTAAAGCGATATCAGACGTTGAATTACAATAAATGTATGAGGTCAAATAGCATATCGTTACGTCATGCCCGTGGCCTCGCACAGATAGGTTGTTCTGCCTGTGATATACATGTAACACTTGTTAACATGATAGGTTATGAGAATAAAAGAAATTATCACCAGGCATGAAATGCCTCGATGTTTACACAGATTCTCCCAACTAGTAAAGAAGAAGTATAAGGAGAATAGAGAATAGAGAATGAGAATATATATGTTGATATTTTGGGTTATAGTGTTTCACAATGACCTCAATGCTGCAATGGTAGCCGAAAACTGAAAACAAAAGTCCTTTTATATACGACGTCGCACTGAGTAAATGTAATGCTCCATTTTAATCATAATAATCTTTTTCCTTATTCAATAAAAAAATAACCTTCTTCTCTGTTATGATAGGTTTGCCATTTAAAATGCCCTGAGAGTGATTTTCACAAAATAGTATAATTTATTATTATTAACTCCAAAGTTTGGTTGGAGAACCGCTTGCATATTATTGAAACGATGCTTCGTCTCAAAACGTCAGTGCTTGGCTAATTCTAAGAGTCCACTAGCTTATTCCCCGGATAAACTTTGAGGCAAAGAGGTGTGTGGGACCGAGGGGGGGGGGGGGGGTATTATTGAGTCGTTGTCAGTGGTGAGGCTAAGCGTTTTTTCCCCTGAATTTTACGGCGCTATTGGTTGTGATATAATTTACCTTTTTATGATTAAAATTCCCCATCTTATAGTTTGTTGAAATGTCTTATTTTGTTTGTGCTGTTAGATCAATGGGCTCACTCTTTTCTCTTTCAGGTTGAATTTTTCGCAGAGCGATATCAGCCGGAACAACATCCTTGTGAAAACCCAAATTTATGGAAGGCTTTCCAGACTTATTCGTGGGTAAGTCTTCGGATTTCACGTATACCTCGCTGCCAAAGTATCTGATCGGTTCGTCGTAGCGATACTCGGCTCTTCGTCGGAGCAGAGGCAGAAGCAGCGCTACGGATATGAGCAAGCCTCCGATGGAGAGAACGGAAAGTCCCGATATAACAAAGACATCGATAAATAAGTTAATCTGGCTCAGTTCGTACCTCTCCTCGCGACTCAGATGCTTGTGCGTCGTAGAGGATTTTTGAGGCACCATGAAACCCATGAGAATCGCTATAAGACCGATTATCAAGAGAACACAACCGAACGCCACTCCCCAATTGCATCCATCCGTAGCTGAGGCCTCTTTCCTTGTCCCCCCAGCGGCGCATTCGCAACACGTTCCACTCTGAGGCACTGGCTCATACATCTGACGGTGGTAACCTCTTATAAGTCCTAATCTTGGACCATGGCTTCTTTCCGGGTGATAATAATACGGCGGTCGTGGGCCATTATTTTCAAAGCGTGCCTGGTGAATAGGCGCGTACAATGATGTGTTTGTGTTGGTTGCTGTGCCGTAGTTGGAGTGAAAAGCGGCATTGTTTATCGCCGAGCCTTGGTACATAGCAGGTTGATTTCTCCTTTGTTTATCAGGCTCCATTTTGCAAGTTTCTCCCGGAGCGATCTTGCATGATGCAACTGTTCTTTTAAGTGGTCTATTAACGTACAAATCGCATCGTCGCTTGTTGTTTCAGAAAAATGGGACTAATCCAGACTAGAAAGAAAATCTAAGCCAAAGCGATCATTTTTCTGCAAAATTTGTTTCCGTCCTTGAGCGAAAGCTTCGTCTATGACACACTCAATGATGTTATGGCTTTCGCTTTTCCTTGTTAACGATCGGCGCCAGTTGAGAAAGTTTAACCAAATAAATAAACTCGATCACGGTCTTTACTGCGCGCTTTCTCCTGCTCAGTTATTGCCAGTTGATTCTACCAGAAGTCGATAAAAAATAAATCTCTCTTGAAACTCAAGATCAGCTAATTCTAAGCCACAAAAAGACGCGATTATTTTCAAGCCAGAAGAGCGAATTGAATCTTTGTGAATATATATTGGCTATCTTCTTGTTAAATTATAATAATCGACAGGCAGGCACATCTCCATAGCGCCTTCAAGCCTTAACTGGTATGTACCTGTGAGCACGTAAATAATTCATGATATTTAAATGTTAATACCTGCGGATCAGTATTTTGATTGGTCTACTAATTCACAGCAGACAATAAGCTGAAATCAAGTCTTTTTGTATGGTTGACGGTTTCTCGACTGAAAGACAATAAACTTGCGATATGTACTTATTTTTGTTAGGCTTTCAGAGAGTCTCAGCTGAGACAGAAAACGTATTCCTCTGTAGTTTCTCTTCAAGAACTCAAGCAGTTTAAGGCCTGGGTTTAGAAATATCTTCAGAAATATGGTTAATCGCCAATATCTTTCTCCAGATTGTCTAGAACCGGATGAAACTTTGCTTGAAGATAAATCTCGTTGTCCTTGTTTGCCTTAACGTATGATTTTGATCATGTGACCAGTCACGTGATCAAAATTTGAAAAATTCTTTAATCAGCGATGCGGTGGCGGATTTATTTTACAGATAAATAAATCAACGTTTCTGATAGAAATCCAACATATCTAGCTTTCTACGCTTGGAGTGATTGTTCACGAGTGTTAGTTTTTCAATTATCAACAGCTAAAGGTTGAATTCTGGGCCGAAAAATGACCTTTGCCCTCACAATTTTTTTGTTGAGATCGATGGACGGTCACTCCAAACGTGAGATGCTGGAAATAATCAAGACGAATAAGAAAAGCGTCTTTATTCGATATTATATCCTACAACCGTCGCCTACTCCTTAAATAAGTGATAAGTTTAAAGAAATGGTCACGTGACACGTCACGTGATCTATGATGACGTTAATTGCACTTGAAAATGTTAAGGATGATGAGAACATCCCGTGGGATGAATTTCGTTTCTGTGTCATTCCTCTAGGATGTTATATTACGAAAAACCCGTTTTCTCAAATAAACGCCCCTAACCCAGGCCTTAAACTGCTTGAGAAATTGCTGCTCGAAAAATCCGCCAGATAACGGTTGTCAAACCACACAATTCGCTTTGAAATTGGAGAGCGACAATTATATAGCTAAACCGAACTCGTAACGATAAAAAAATTGTTGGTGAAAATTTAACTTCTCAACTTCACGCGGTAATTCAAAACACAAAAACAAAACAAAACAAAACAAAATAGAAAAAGACAAAAAGGAAAGGAGGGAGGAATGGTTGAACTGAGAAGGAAGGAGAAAGGTAGGGAGCCAGGGATGGATAGAGAAAGAAGGAAGGAATAAAGGAAGGGAGGGAGGGAGGGAGGAAGAAGGAACAGAGGAAGGGGAGAGGAAGGGAGGGAGGGAGGAAGGGAGGAAGGGAGGAAAGAGGGAGGGAGGGAGGAATAAAAGAAGGAAGGAAGGAGATGGGGAGATAGAGGAGGGAAGGGAGGGAGGAAGGGAGGGAGGGAGGGAAGGAAGGAGAGAGGGAGAGAGAGAGAGAGGAAGGAAGGAAGGAAGGAAGGGAGGGAGGGAGGGAGGGAGGGAGGGAGGAAGGAAGGAAGGAAGGAATGAATGAAGGGAGGGAGGGAGGGAGGGAGGAAGGAAGGAAGGAAGGGAGGGAGGAAGGAAGGGAGGAAGGGAGGGAGGGAGGGAGGGAGGAAGGAAGAAAGGGAGGGAGGAAGGAAGGGAGGAAGGGAGGGAGGAAGGGAGGAAGGGATGGAGGGAAGGATTGAAGAACTGGCTACTCGTTCCCTTTGTTTCCAGAGTTTCGTTTTCCGACGTTTTCTTCACAATAGTTTTCCAAAGTAAACCCCGAGACAAAGGGCACTTTCCATTTGAATGGAAAAACTGGGCAGAATTTTCGGTTAAAAGGAAAAGGACAATTTTTTTTCAATCAAAATGTAACGGGACGTCCTTTTGCACTGAGTCACTTAAGACACTGGGTATTAGCCAAAACACCACCAAACCGCGCGTTCAATCTACTAAGGAACATGGAACTAGTGGGAGGCTGCAGATGGTAATGGATTCTTCGGTCATTCTAGTGAAACCGAGAAAAGAGGAATACCTCAGAAGGTATTCCTTTTTTCCCGAACAAATTCCATTGGAAAAGTCTGTTCCATTTGATTTACCACCGGAACAAACGATTTTCCATGCAAAAGGAAAGCGCCCAAAGACTGAATGATTAAGCGGGCAAGTACAGGCTTGTAATGGCCAATGAAAGCGCCTTTTTGCGCATGCCCTCGATATTTAGGAGTCGCGCTGGATTTCTTTACGGTGAGTACAAAAACAATTCATTCATAAAAACAGTATTTGTGTCTTTGAACCCATGGTGCGGACTGAAACGTTTCTAAACAGAACGTACACACTATTCCGTAATGTCTTGCGTGAAATGGGTGGTATATTTTGAGGACTTACTTCCTTTGGTTTAGTTACATGACTAGAATTTTGAGGTTGATATACATGTGGCAGACTAAACCTGTTAATTGAAGTATTTCATTTCCCAGGAAACAATGAGTACCACAAAAGTTGTAACTGTAACTGTGACGATAAACAAAGGGACGACAGTATGGTGAAGTTGTCGTGGTGAAGTTGTCGTGCGAAGCTTTTAAGCCGCTGTTACACGTTGAAACTTTTAGCTGAAACTTGTGTCCAACGGCGCTGCGAAACAAGTTTCAGCAGGCGTTGCACCATGTAATATGGTCGGTTTCGTGAAACTTTTTCGGCTTCCGTTGCGAGACAAGTTTCACGAAAAGTAGAACCGCTTTCTATTTCTGCAACGGTCGCAGTGGTGATAAAAACAAGAGTTTCAGCGTGTAACACCACTTCGTGAAGTCTTGTCACGCTACGCTGCGTAAGCCATGGAACTAGTTTTGAGGGAATTTCGACAGGGGCACACTATTCGGTGGAGGGTAATTCGCCTTGGGTTTTCGGCGTCGATCAAAGAGTGCACTCGGATTTTCGTAACTAAAACGTGGCCCAAAAGATTCGCAATTAGGAAATCATTGCCCCTAAGGTTTTCAGAAGGGTCGTAACTGCTGTTTTGGGCAGTCTAAAACCGGTCAGCTAGCATTTTCGGAAAGAAAATAGTTCCCTAGAAAGTTCGTGGAAAGTTCATTTCAACTTGCATTTTCTCAAAGGAAGATTTTGTTCCCTAATATTTTCGGGCAATTAAAATTTCAGCTAGGGAATCCGAACAGCTGAACTTCTTCTAGCTAATGAAAACATCACTTAAAACAGACTTCAAACACCATAAGGGACTTAAAAATGCCTTTCTACAGCTTTTGGGTGATTTGGCTCGTTAGGTGCCCCTGATTTCGAGACCAGTTTCAACGTTCCCGAACAAGTTTCGACCTTTCATGTTACACGGTACAATGCCTGTTTAAACTTTCTCATCGCCGATGCACACAAGTTTCAGCTAAAAGTTTCAACATGTAACAGCGGCTTATAGTCATTACTAAGAACTGTGGTTTCTCACGAGAAAAGTTTCGTTGCTACATCGCCCCAAAGCAGTCGCTCAATTAAAACCACATAAATAAATATAAACAGCCATTTGAGTCCTATTTTCAAGGTGTAACAAAAATAATGTTTATCTAAATTCCCCATTTTGCAGAAGGGGATTTCTCAATACGTTCTGGGAATTTCCCACGACAATATTTGAGGATTTGTTTAGGCCTTCAAGCTGGTCAAAAATTTGATTTGAATAAATTAGTCACGGTTGAAAGCACATGGCTGTGTTTACAAACCTTGTTTTGCCTTTTCTTTTGGTAGCATGCCAAAATAAATGTGCATTGTACAACTATGAGATATCATGTTCTAGCTCTGCAGTGATCTGGATTTTGAAAACAAAACGAAACTCAAAGAAACCACTAAATTTTCACAAGGCTTAAGCTAAGTCTTTATTTTTAATAGATTGCTTTGAATTTCAACTCAAACAAGGCACTGCCATATAAAGGACCTTTTTCAGAATCAAGTTAAAGTTTAATATTTTCGTAACATAAACACGTTTACCTCTTCAATTCAAAATTTAACGAACTACCGCTTGTTTTACATGCACCCAAACAAACTTGTACATGAATAATGTCAACATGGAAACGAATGTAAACTTAGAAAAGTAAGCTAAAAACGGCAGTGTGATCGATCGACAAAACAGTGTGATCGATCGATTACTCTAACAAAATAAACAGATTAACTGTTTTTAAAAATCATTAGTGTTCTTGACCTTTAGACTTTTTGGCACTTCGTACCTAACCTCTTATTCCTGTGAGCGTTTGTTGTAATTTCTCAATATACAAGCATGCTTGGCGTATGGTCTCCAACTTTGTGACCCTTTTACAACCTCGCAGCGAAGGTATAATTTGCTTGAGCTTTTTGTAAGCATTCTGTTCGGCCTCAGTTCTCAATCTGTCCTTGAAAGAATTTCTTTTCCGCTTTTTGGTGCTATGCGTTTCTTGGCTTGTAGTATCTTGTGCCTTTGCGTTCTGAAATTCCCCATGTTCTGTCATCGTCGAATTAGAGAATGCCTGGTCGATATGCAGGACCAAATTCGGATTAACACCGGATGGTATTACGCAATCACTCGTCTCGTAAAGGAATTCTCTGTTTTCGGTACAAAGGAGATCGTAATCTGCTAAAAACTCGCGACCACTCTCCATAATTAAGCTTAAATAACGTCTGCTGGTGTCTGCAATAGCACGAAGACGTCAGGTCATAAATCCTACTCAACATTGTAGCTTAAGCTTATACTTCAAACTTAAAAATCTAGGCGCAACACCTACCTCTGTTCCACCCTTCAAATTGGTGATGGGGATGTAATTTGTCACTGGACAGCCCTTTTATTCACTTTGTTTTGATTGTCAAGCGCACGAGGAACTGTGAGCTAAAAGTCGAAGCATGCACACGTGTCACGTGTCAGATTGACGTCATCTGTTGCTGATTGGTGTGAACGAACGTAAAATGACTGGAAATAAGAAAGAGGAACAGAAAAGAGGAGAAAGTAGAGGAAAAGAGAAATAGTCAGACTTATACCTTCTTGTGAAGAAGATGTACAGGAACGTCCGGGGATTTATATTCTTTAGCTGATAATAAAAAGATGCCCTACCGCATTCTTGATTTGATGATCACGGGAACAGGCTCGGACACGTTATCACTTCGCAAATCCGTCAATCTACCGGGGCTTGCACATGTTCTTTGGCTAACGATCGATGCATGCGGGACCAGTCTGTCCTGAGACAATATCCCTAAAACGCTATTAAAACAAAACGAAAAACAAAATGAAATGAAACGAAATAAACGATTTGTCCTCCCCACATAACTTGTCAACCCTGGACACGTGTGACGTTTAATTTCCAGTCAGTGTAAAACATGAACTGAAGCTATGAACTGAGGATTGCGGACTGCGGACCACCAGCTAGGTATAAAATATGGACTAGGTATAAAATGGGTACTACGGACTGCGGACTATGTATAAAACGAGGACTGAATACAAAACGTGGACTGTTGTCCTTCTGTGTACAAAGTACATCTTAAGATATAGTAGGATTAGGTTTTGCCATTTTGATATTAACACAGGGAAATAAACCGCGCTGGGTTTTAAATGACAAAAAACGTGGGAAAGGGGGAGGGGGGTATGTGTCTTACTATACATTCCGTAGTTGTTGGCGCTTTCCTTTTGCATGGAAAACCCTGTTGTTCCGGTGGTAAATCAAATGGAACAGACTTATCCACTGGAAATTTTTCGAAAAAAAGGAAACCTTATGAGGTATTCCTCTTTTCTCGTATTTACCGTAATGATCGAAAAATCCTGTACCATCTGCGGCGTCCCACTATTTCCATGTTCCAGTATGCTCCTTGATGAATTAATGCGCGTTTTGGTGTTTGTTTTGGTTAATACCATGGGCTCCTGTTAATACGCAGCAGTGCAAATGGAACACGCTCGTCCCGTTCTGTTTTTATTGAGGAAAATTTGCCCTGTTCCTTTTAACATAAAATTCTCCTCGGGTTTTTCATTCAAATGGAAAGCGCCCCGTGTTTATTACCTAGTCCGTATTTTATACCCAGTCCGTGGACCGTGGTTAGTCCGTGGTCCGCAGCCTGTAGTCCGCAGTCCATATCATTTTTTTATGTTGATTTGTTTAATTTCAAAATGGCGCGCGGCACCGGGAAAAAATCACGTCCACTTTGGAAAAGGTAAGTCGATTTTTATGGATTTCTTATTTGAATACATGAGTTGAGTGTACGTTCATTCCACCTGCTGAAGTGAGGGGCGTTTCGTACATTATTTAAGGGAGGTAATAAGGGGAGGAAAGGTTAATTGTAACTGGGTGAGTGCTGCGACACTTCAGCTTCATTTTCAAGCTGTGAAAACTATAGAAGTGTACACCTCACAAAATCTTGGTTTTGAAATCATATTTGCTCTAACTGTAACACTGAATTCAATAGAGATAAAAGCAGTCAGCAACGGGCTTACAAGACGTTTTTATGGAAAGATAGGATTATTTCCGGATTATTAGGTCCAGGAATCACTGCACAACACTGAGAATTAGGGTTTACCTCGGTGTAAAAACCTGGTGAGGTTTTCTTTGTTTTATGAAGTATTGTTTAGCTGTACGCCATTGTTTAGAATGTTCTGTTTACTTTGTTTAAGTCATTCATGAGTTTCACAGGTTTTTACACCGAGGTGGAGCCGAGAATTAAGGTTGAAGGATCATGCATATATTTTATCAAAACAGAAACTTTAAAACAAATAAAAATCAAACAAACAGACAAGCAAATAGTTTCTCATGTATATGCAATGCATTTGTTGTGGTTCAATTTTATCTTTGGTTCAATTTTTATTTTCCTTTGTTTTGTACTCAATATCATACATTATCATACACAAGAACAAAGGAAAATAAAAATTGAACCAAGGATAAAATTGAACTACAAATAAAAAGCATTATTTCTCACTTTTTTTAATTCCCAAATTATTGCTCTCTTTATATGATTATTAATGTATAGACGGCTACAAGGTGTATACTGTTGCAAGGCTGTCAACCCCACAACTCTTCAAATATTGAGAATTGATAGGGAAGGGATGGTAGACAGGGCTGTCACTAATTTTTTATGTATGCGAGGATGTACAAAAAGTAGCCAGGGAATCCAGCTGTTGGCATATAGTCAATATGCTGTTTTTCTATGAAAGTAGCTGGGGATCTAGTCCAGAATTATCAGAATTGGCCGGGAAAAGTCCCAGGCCCCGGCCCTTGATGACAGCACAGCTGATAGATGATGTCATAATGCACATGACGTCATTGTAACATTTGATCTGATTGGTTTATTTCCAACCAATCACATTATTGCTTATATTAAAATGGCAATGCTTGCAAGAATGGTTTATTGGATGATTTTACTAGTCAAAGGGAGACCCCTTGGGGGTTAAAGGGTTATAAAACTATCTTGGTAAACCATTTCCTCCCTAAGAGTGACTTAAAGACTTTACTCATATCTAACACCAGATGATTTTACCTGTCAAAGGGAGACCCGACCCCTTAGGGGTTAAAGGGTTTTACAGTAAAATAGCTCATACAGCTAACAAAATATTTTAAATGTTATTGTTGGAAAGTTGAGTCTCACAAGAAATGACAAACTTTGGCGATCATCTGGGAGATTTCAATTTCTAATCTGGAGACTGTTTGATACGGTCCAAAATCTTGAGTTTCCTGGATTATCCAGGAACGTTCAGTGTTGGAACCTTATCTAGGGGTGGGTTAGAGATTAATACCCATAAGTCAGTAATAAATTAACCAAAGCTTTATTTTATATGACAAACACTCCTATTTTTCACATTGACATAAAGGGTAGTATAGTTCACTTAATAGTTAAATCAACCTTACTACTACAGAGAAAACACATTAGGCATGCGAGAAAATGCCCTGGGGAGGGGGCGACACGAGTCAATTTCTGCTGGGTATGTGCCACTGGCCTCTCAGAACACCTACCCCATTATAGTCTATTCTGTGGCTGCATGATTATAGACCCCATCTTAGTCACTTTCGGGCAAATGTAATTTTTGTGATACCAACTTAGTCACTTCCTGTTTAGGCATCTACAGGTACCTTAGCCTTTTAAGTAGGTCATCCTAAAATGAATTGACAAATTTGTTACGGTGCAGATATTCTGGTACATTTACCCCCAAAATCCCAAAAAAGTGCGGCCTCATTCTAGTAACTCAATTGAAAATGCAACTCCATTATAGTCAATCCAATTGTAAAAATGCAACCCCATCCAGCGGTAGATCCCCATTAGCCTACTACTAGTCAGTACCTCCCACCCCCTACCTGGCAGAAAATGTCGCATATAGGTTTTTGACAGGTTAGCTTTTGACAAAAAACTACACTGAAAACAGTATCCTCTATGTCTGCTATATCTTGGAAGTACACATGCACCACATTTAAGCTGATCATGATCCAGTTTTCTTTCTGAGTTCTATAAATACAGAATTCTTCATGATAAAGACTGAGGAAGACTGGTTACAAAGTGAATGTAATTGCCTGTTGCTTTTTCTTAAATCTACTAGTGTTCTATCGATCAGGAATGCCATTCTGTGATTGGCTACACTACTCGCTATCTATTCTGTGATAGACAGTGAGTAATGGTTGTCAACAAAATGGCAGCCACTTCTTCATGTTTTAGAAATGTCTGCGAAGAGGATTTAGATGATTTGCTCGTTTAGTTTTGAATGACTAATAGATTTATACTAAAACAATTAGATTATTTGCTCTCAATTTCTATGCGTGACAGCTGATTAGGGTGCAGCCTGAATCAGCTATCACTTGATAATCTAATTATTGTTACACGGTAAATAAATAAAACTTAAATGATGATGTCCCATTAATAGGCATGGGCAAGGACAATGAACATTGTTTTATACTTGGTAATACAAAGAATACCTGAAAAAAAATTGCAACTGCCTAAGTTAATAATTAAAGCTGATATTAATTAGCTTTGGCTGCAGCTGGCTGGGATATAGAAATGGGTGACAGCTTTTAAGTTTTACAAGCTTTCCCCATTTGACAAGAGAATTGTAAAGCAGAATGTGGCTTTTTTTCTCCCTTGAAATTGTGATTTGATATTTTGTCTTTGTGTTACAAGAAGTTCATTCTTTGCAGCTGACAAGAAAATCCACTTGCTATGGGTAGTTGTATGCTGCTCGAAAATCTTCATGTAGTGTTTAATGAAAGGCCCTTTTAGATACCTCAATGACAGATTCCGTACCCTTTCATATACTTTGACGCGTGAAATCCCTACTCTTTCATATACCTGAAGCGTGAAAACGGTACCCCTTTCGGGCGGAGCCTCCCCATATAGGCCATTATAGGGAGTGCCCCCCCAGGGTTGAATGCACCACCACACAGCAGAGTACAATAAAATCCTGCATTTATGTATAACCTATGATTTTCTGGGTCAGGCTGAATGGGTTCAAACTAAGCCTGTTTAGATTCGTAATACGTTATTATCTTAATTCAAAGAGTGGCGCAGGTCATGAAAGACTGCATACAGATGTATGTATAATAATACAAGGGTTTTTTAAAGTTACTAAAAAACCTCCCACAAGTTAACTCCTTTCGTAAACGGATTCATAGTTGTGGCCCCAGCTGCCACACACTATTAACTTGTTTGTTTGGTGACCAAAAAATTCCAAATGCCAAGGTGATTATGCAGACACTATGATTTTCATGGTTATTTTTAAGAGAGGGAGCAGGGTGTCCCAGGTTCGATTTCCGGACTCGTTGTCAGAAGTGGGCTGAGTTTGTTGGTCCTCTGAGAGCTTTTTCTCCGGGTACTGACCGGTTTTCCCCCTCCCCAAAAATGAACATTATTAATAATTAGTAATGGTAATAGGACTGAGTAGAATACAATTCAGGGAGTAAGAGGGCGAGTGATTTCAAATTGGCCGAGTGCGTTGCGCGAGGCTGATTTGAAATTATGAGCACAATTACCCCTGAATTGTATGACACAAGGTCCAATTACTATTTAATTGTGTCAATAACAAAATGCGAGAAACTCTAGAGGTCAACTTTCTAAATTGTCAAATGTATTGTACGAAATAACCAACTGAAATGGTCGCTATTTTAAGATTACAGGTGTTTGTAATCAGACAACTCAAATTGGACAGTTTGGACCTGAAGCAGCCAATCAAGACACAAATAAAGGCTGTTAAGAACCAATCATATTCGACCATTTTGTTATTGACACATTATTAATACAGTAATAACAAGATACATAATATATAATAATACATTGAAAATACACTTCTTTAACTTCACTTAATTAAATTGCTCTCTTTTCCCTTTATTTTCAATATTACGTGTGAAATTATTTTTTTTACTTAGATTTTAAAATGACCAAAGGTATGCACATTAAAAGAAAGGGTCATTACACAAGGGAAGAGCACTCACCTCTGAAGGAGCTGTAAGCATCAGGTGGGCTACAAGTCATGTACAGTTAACTCTTTTTTGCCCGTGTTGGTCTGGTTATTTCAAACCGTGAAATTGCACAGAAATATCAAATGATTAGAACTGAAAAGCTACAGAAAATAATGATCAAGTCTGTCTGGGGCTGCCACTAATATTTGAATTAACCAAGGATTCAAGCTGTTGTAGAATAGTCAATGCGCTGTTTTTGTATCAAAGTTAATATAGGCGAGGGTAAAACGCAAAATATTTTGGAAAAAACCCTGGCCCCTGGCCCCTAATGACAGCCCAGTCTGCCGAGAGGCAAAAGAAAAAGACTAGTGAAGTAAAGCTATGGTATTTCATGCCACTTCACAGACTACAATTGCAAATCAAACCTGATAACTGACAACGGTGTTCACTACTATTTTCGCTACTGCTTGAATAGTGTTCATAATGCACTTGTCATTGGAAACCCCCACCCCGGGGAGACGTGGGGCGTACATGGGGATTTGTAAGTGCTTAGACGACTTACCAGCCCCCAGGGGGTGGGGACATAGTTCACTTTAGACAATTTATATTTTAGACGGGAACTGGACTCTAGTCCGAAGCACATTGTCGATTGTTCGTTCTGAAGGTGAGTTAAACGACTTTCTTTGCCATTTGATGCATTTGTGTTGTCCTTCATACAGAATCTCCAAAGAGAGAGACAGAGACAGAGACAGAGAGAGAGAAGTCATCCACCCGGTGTTAGGAGGGGATTTGTGAAACGAGAGGCTTTAAGACTTCTGAGGACAAATTCCTGCAACGGCCGAAATCGTTGCGACACAAGTTGCACGAACCGTTGCAGAAAGTAGAATCGAGTTCTACTTTCTGTAACAATTCGTGCAACTTGTCTCGCAACGATTTTGGCCGTTGCAGGGAATGTTACACTTGATACAATGTTTCGTGCAACTTGTCTCGCAATGGCATTGCGACACAAGTTGCACCAAACATTGCAGTGTAACAGCGCCTTAAAACAATATTTGAAGAGAAAGTAGAACATTTCAAAACACGCCTTGTTGATAGAGGTTAACACCCTAAAGCCTTTATACAAAGAAACCTCTCAGAAGTAAAGTTTCAAAACAAGAAACAAGCCCTCCGACAAAAAGAGAAAGAAAACAAACAAATCTTGCCGTTTGTAACACAACATCACACATCAGTGCCAAACTTAAAAGAAATCCTCATTAGCAAATGGCATTTTGTTGAGAAACAACCGACGCTCAGAGAAATATTTAAGGAACTGCCACTTATATCCTACAAGAGAGGGCGTTCCCTGAAAGACATACTCGTTAGAACAAAAATATAACTTCAAGGCTAAAAACACGCGAGTGGGAGTCGTGCAGGCCCCCGGGGTGGGGGTTTCCAGTGACAGGTGCATAGCTGCGATGATCAGTCACATATTTAATCATTTATCCACAGTTCAAATATATGATTTTCATGTAATCATTCTCACATATTCATCACTCACGGGTATGTTGCGAACCAACAAAACGACCAGCTCCCAGATGGCTTGTTAGCTCAGTCGGTAGAGCGTGTGTGTGGGATTGGGGAGGGGGGGTGGGGATGGGGAGGAGGGAGGGAGGGCAGGGCGCCAAAACCTTCTGATTTGCGAACCCTGTTTTCCAGGGTTCGTACGCGTCTTGAAAACCCTTGAATTTCAGGAGTCCGATTTCAAGGCCTTGAAAGTACTTGAATTTCGTTTTCGGTCCTTGAAAGTCCTTGATTTTTTATTGAACAAGATCGAAAATATCGAAAAATATCTGCACTATCTGTAAACCCAAAACATAGATGTTAACACAAACATTTTCCTTGGTTTTGAGGTAAAATGGGTGACAGCTTTTAAGTTTTACAAGCTTTCCCCATTTGACAAGAGAATTGTTAAGCAGAATGTGGCTTTTTTTCTCCCTTGAAATTGTGATTTGATATTTTGTCTTTGTCATAAAAAGTCCTTGAAATTTCTAAGTAGGGTCCTGGAAAGTCCTTGAATTTTTGGCCTGAAAAAGTGTACGAACCCTGGTTTTCTCTCCTCTTGTTTCTTTTTCTCCTGACTGCCAACCTTTTCTGCGTTGTTCCCGACCTCATTACATTTCTCTTCCCCCGCCCTTTCAGAACTCCCACTTCCTGCTTCTTGCCCTCCTCTCTCCTAGTCCTCTCTGCCGCTGCCAGTAGCCTTCAGGTGCCCCCTACTCTCCATGGCTACCATCTCCCTTCCTTCCCCTCCCCTCAGCTATATGTAATATTCTGTTATCACTGATCCAAACATAAAATACCTTACTCCCCTTCTTCTCAAGTGTTGTAAACTTTAGATTAGTTTCTGGCCTGATAGTTATAGCAACCTATTAGCCAATGAAATGTAGGATATGTAGTCTTGAAATGTTTTTTTTTTTTTTGAGACTTGCGTGTACTTGCGAGTAAACTTGCGATTCCGCTTGGCCACCCAACGCAAGTCTGGACGCAAGTTCAACTTGCGGCTACTTGCGACTACTTGCGAGTCCGTTTGGCCAGGGCTTTACATCTGCAACTGTCATGCGCAATTCTATTGTTCTTTTCATGTATCCATGGAAATTACCCGGAGGCAATTTCGCTTTGGGCAGATCGGTTACACGTAAAAAAAATAGGCTCTTAAATAGCGCGTGTGTCTACTGCCATGATCTAATCTTTTATTTGCTGGGTGTAAAGAAATATATGGTCGCACATTGGAATTGTAATATCACTTTGATCCAAGTGTGAACACAGGTAGCTATGTATGGTGGGTGAATGTCAAATGAAATTCATTAAAATTGCCTGAAACTCGTTCAGATGATCATCAAGAGATACAAAAAGACACTGTGAGTATTTTGTGAATTTTAATACAGACTGTTTTAATTACTATTTAAGGCAAAAAAATCGATTGCTCAAAGCTTGCTGCTGCAGAAGCAAAGTTTTTTCCCACACCTTTGATCGCTTTACTCGGATAAAATAAAAGATACCCGGTAAAATCTGACAAATCTGATTGACTGACATTTATCGTATGACACAAGATAACATCGCTGTTGCCGGGTGAACAACCGAAGTCAATAAAGTATGTATGTAAATGCGGCAGGCCACTGAAAATCAGTAAAATGTATCAGGCGTTCTTTTTCCTGTTCGTCCCCCTCGCCGTAAAAAAAGAACGCCCGAAGTCTCAGGTTATATATTACTCTTCTGCAATAACTCACTGATTCGCACGGCTAGAGAAAATTCTCACTCGTTCGAACGCTGGAGTTATCTACTCAGTCACGAAAAATATTTCGGCCTTTTGAACCGGCTGTCACGCTGACAATATGCAGTCAAAACAAAACAAATTTTTCTGCCGGTCGATTGCGTTCGGTAAAGTCATCGGTTCCCAAAAAAACTCTCACCCGTTGGAACTAAAAAGTTTATTTCTTTGATATTCAAAAAGCTTTCAATCACCTTTAGTTTAGTATCAAAAGGCGAGCGTGCATGGATTGATGCGAAACGCTGAAAGAATAGCGTATTCTCGAGCGTTGAGAAGGTGTGTTAGAAAGAGCTAGACAGCCTTTATAGCACTCCCAACGTTCCCATGCGCTCTTCATGGTTGCTGTGTAAAAGTTGTCCTTTTCATTCGCTAACAATTTAAAGTTTTGACGCGTCCGAATGCTGTAACAAATTATCGAAGAATGATACTAAATCATCTCCTTTGAAATGCACCTCCGATGATTTACAAGATCAAAAGGTTGTGGATCTTCGACAATCTCCGAAAAATATAGCTCATTTATTTCGTCTTCGCTCTGAGCTGCTGCACTTCGACCAAAATTTCGAAGAACTTCGGCTGACAAAATGCGTGTTGATTGAAGAGACTGCATTCAAGAGTAAGGATGATGCAATCCTTTTGTGTGATTAATTTCCTTGCTCCCAAGGGACATCACGTGATGTGTTACGGACGACTTGTGACTAAGTGGCTTCGCCTCTTCGAGGCAGTAAGCCACAAAAATTGTTTCCCCGTGGGCAAAAGCCATTTACCCTATGAGCGAAGCGAAACTTGTTCGGGCTTACGGACCGTGGGAATGTGAAGAACTCTAGACGCTGCTCATTCACGAATACCCAACGTACCAACGCGAACACACAACGAATATTGTACTTCCTAACAAATCTTTGGAAGAATGACTAACAGAAGAGGGCTTAAAACTACAACTCATGGAGGTCTCGGCCAAGGTCAGCAGGAATTCCTTTCTTCTGGTTTGATTATCGTAGTGATTTGTCCCTGTAATACAGGGACCTACGATAATCAAACCAGAAGACAAAACAATTCGAAACTAACAAAACTCGTGCGGGCTAACCTTGACTCTTTAACAACGGGAATAGAATACGGTATTCACTTCATAACAATATGTACACCTTTATCATTCGTTGAACTACGTTTATAAGATCAGCTGATCTCTGTTTAGATTTTCTGTTCTCAAGCTTGCTATAAAGAAAAAAACTTGACGAACTACGAAGGCTTGTTTGAAAAAGATTGGGTCACAGTTATTTGGCAGATGTTGCGAAGAATGCACATTCAAAATTGAAAACAAAAACAACACACACGCAAGCACTGTACACTTAGGTTTATATTTTTACGTCTGATAATATATATGGAATATAGTATCTGCATTTTGTCTATTACAAAATTGATGGATTTTCAATTGCTGCCAATTTTCTTAACGAAGCAATGCATAAGTAAGTAAGTAAGTAAGTAAGAACTTCATGCATTTCTCAGGAACTACAAAACTCAAGAAACCCAAGAACTATTCGTGTTTGTTAGTGTAAATGGTTACCTTAGACAAACCTGTATGTTTTTACATTTCCCTTTCTGAGAACCACTTTAGTTTCGCGTACTTGTAACATAGAGCAATTTTCAATTGAGCGTCGTAAACCAAATTCAACGTATAGCCAATCACAACAGACGTAAAAAACACAACAAGCCAATCAGAATTCAATACAAAATAGATACAGTATCAAGCGCGGGACAATGCGCGCGAGAAAACGGCTTTGCTTCTCATTGGTTGAGAAAGTGGCGCGAGTTTTGCCAACCAATCAGAATTCGATACAAATACATACGGTATCAAGCGCGGGAAAATGCGCGCGTGCAAGTCGCGAATTATTTTGGCTTTGCTTCTCCGCATTGGTTGAGAAAGTGGTTCGAGTTTTTCCAACCAATCACAGAGCAGAGAAAATCAGACCAAAGAAACGAGAATTACTCTAAACACTCAATTGAAAACCACTCCAGTCGAGTGTCGACAACAAACTACACAAGCATAGGTATAGTTGAAAGTCACATCTCCAGCAAGCGTCATCTTCTTCCTTTTCATTTTTTCTTGACGGCGACTTGCCGTCTTGTCGGTGATTCGTCAACTTGCGGTCTTAGAAAGTCGGAGAGCAGCTGACTCCTGATTGGCCACTTCTGAAAGAAATCGAGTAAAATGCAACACGGTTAAAGCGTTCTGTAAATCAAGGCTCTATATTAGAGACGGCGCTCTTGATTAGCCTGGCAGCAGTTGTTGCATGAAGCTCCGATATTTTTATCCAGCGGATAAACCGCTATCCGTCGAATAAAACATTCTGCAACTGATACATTTGCCTCCGCTGGATATAGCTTCACACTCTCTGAAAAATTTGAGCTTGGTGCATAAGCGTTTTTCGTTGCCTAGCATATGCGCGCGCGCCTTGACTAACGTTGGGTGACCGACACCCAACGTTAGTTAACGGCGTTGTCCCCGCGGAACGTGGGATGGGAAGGGAGGGAACCTGTTTCTTGGCGACTTCAGACGATCACCGTTGAAACGCAATGGGATTAGGCGGGAATTTAGTCCGCAAGATCTGGATTTGCAGACCGCGTTTAAAATCTCAAGAGTTCAAACGTTTTGCAGTTGTGTAGGCTTTACATCTTTAATAGTTTAAACCTCCACCCGCCAAAATAAACTTCACGAGAGATTCCACTGCAAAATAGGTGCCACCGAGCTCTTTGATTGATGATCATAAATAAGGTTTTTAGTCAGACCCACGGTTTCATTCGGACTCAAACGTACCAATCCTCTTTTCCCTGCTACGGCTACGGCTTCATGTGTGCGACCGCAAAACCACAGGACAACAATCAGTCGCGTCCATTAGATGCCCAAGTTATAATTGAAAAATCACCTTTTCTACAGAGAAAAACGATCCATGTATTTACCATTGGCTGGCTGGATTGTGCAGAGACGAAATTATGAAGTGCGACCATTTTAAACGAAAGCTATTTAGCACACTCGCTCCTGCGGCTGTTGTTGCGTTTGTTTTTATATTTTGGGCACTTTTTGAGTGAAATACCTTTAAAAGCATTAAAACTGAAGTGAAATTGCTGAAATACCTTCTGAAAATGAGGGAAAACATTTAAGTAAGTGTGCACATTATGGGCGCACAAGATGTTCCATTACATTTACCTTTAGAAAAGAACTACTTTTCTGTTTTAACATGGACTTTGCAAGAACAACTTACTGGTCTCGCGTCGCTACGCAATGACTTGAATTGCATGCGACTGTCGCGTAACAGTCATGCATCACACATTTTTAAGTGTGAGGAAGGGGTGATACTTTGTCGGTGAACGGGCATTAACAAAAACATCTTTCTCCTTCTCCCTCAGTGTTCCAATTCCAACAATCAAAAGTGTGTTGTTTCTTGTTTGGGACGGCTTTCATAACCACGAACAAGAACATAACGCGTTGTTATGCCGCTTTGAAGGCGCAAACTGAAAATTCTTTGGAAAAACTATTTGCAACAACTGCTCAAATCTCGTCCTTCGCTTTATTTTATTTACTTCAGAGAAAACCTCTGCAACTATTGACTAAATCGTGTCTTTCCTTTCATTTAACGGCATGCAACTGCGGCATGTGGCATAAAAGATACCCGGAGCAGAGGTTTGTTATTTGCTTTACCGCTAACAGTGACCAAATGAACGCAGACTTGAAAAACATAAAGTAAACTATTCCTTCGATGCGTTTTCCAAATGTCTACAAGGCGTGTTATCGCTCTTTTCAAATCATCTTGTTTTGAATAACTTCAAACAATGGGAACTCATTAGTTCAATAAACTTTGTCGCTCTGCAAAGCGTTTTTTTATCTTTTTCCCTGCACTATCTTTACTCCCGTCACGAAATTCGTAAAAAAGCTGAAAAGTGCGCGACATGGATAACAAAGGATGTAATTCTGCCATATCTGGTGTGAAATGGAAATTCATTGGACAGACAACTAAGTCGAAGAGTTCTAAAGAAACGCATAGCGCTACATAGATAACATACTACTTCTACTTCTACTTCTGTTTTTGTCATTCCGCCGAAGTTTGATAATCACCGCAAAAGAATGATTATTCCCCAAAATGTTTACATAGGGCGACAAGCATGTTTCCGTTGAGATGAGTTAATTCGACAAAGAAGTGCATTTAAAAGAGACCGACCAATGTTTACAGGAACTGGCGACTGCTACCCAATATAAACATGTATGTTGTGATTGAAGTTTAGCACTTCATTTTAAGGTTATTAAAGACGTGATTTTCTTAAACGACTCTCGGTTAGGCGCATTTTCGTCACGTCAATTCATCGATTGCTGGCATGAATTGCTTCAATTCAGCTGAACATTTTCTCCATATATGACATGGTTTTCATAGCCTACTGGTCTCTGATTCAACAGGGCTTACCTCGATGAAGGGCCGAAACATGCCGCTTTTATCCTGCAAGTTGGGGAAACTTCGCTCGGGTTGATGATTCTCATTGCGAAGCACGCAGCGGAGATGGGAGATGTAATCTATCGCCAATAACAGGATATTGAGTCTCGGGAGTTTGGTGTCTGGAGGCACTTGCGGTAAGGTCTTCTGTAAGTTTAAGTACGCCCTCTTCATGTTCTGGGCTCTCACCCTCTCTCGCAAGGCGTTAGCGGAAGGTGTATCAGAGCATCCTTTACGACGCTTTCTCGGCATCTGTTGATCTCTATTTGCCGCGATCGGAGCATGGCTTAGCTTCCCCATGTCGTTTGAACGTTCGGCACTCGCACCTCGCAGGTTGTACGTGTTGTGGCTTTGCAGTCCGTCTAGTTAGAGCTGCGTGGAACATAATCCTTAAAGCTTTGAATACCTCCCAGTTTGAACTGAGACAGCGCGCTGGAAATGCGTACGTGTGTACTGCCGTGATAACGTGGTTAATTAAATCTAGATAGCGCATGCCGCCTGGAGTTCAGATGTTATCCGCTTATGCCGCAATGCTTTACGCAGTCAACATTCGCTTTGATTCCTTTTGGGCTCGAATTAAACGATCGTTAATTATCCTAGCGTAAAATTAGCGTTAACGTGCCGATTCCCTGATGAGATTTTTATTGGGCGCAATGATCGTGCAATCTGCGCACGGAAAATGAGTTGGCTTGCCCGTTTGCAGGAGCGGATGTTCCTTGAGTTTCAACAACGATGAACTAAAACGATCGATTTATCACCAAATGCTCTCAACAGCTGGCGGCCACAAACTCTCTGTGGTAAAATATTAGATGACCTTCAAAACCGAACAGTCTTTTAAAGCGTGATTAACTTAGTTTGAAATTGATGGTACAACTCTAAGCCTTCGTGACTGGAAGGAACGACCCTGAATGCGGATTTTTCCGCGCATTCTTCGCAAAATCCAAAAGTGGATCAATTCGGAAAGGATAACCTTATCGGGAATGAACGGGCAGCGAACAAATTGACCATGACCGCTGAGAGAGCTTATCAGACGGGTCTAGGAATATGTATAGTCCTGAGTAGAAGCATGCATCTCCTGCTTGTAGTGGCTCTCTCTTCCCCTTCACATCATTTGTGGCCAAGACAATAAAATTTGATTTTAATTAAGAATCATTGAAGTGAGACACATATACTAGCTCGTCAACGGATTTCAGACGAATTCATCGACGGGTTCTGTTTTGCCTCAACTCAAGAACAGACCTTTTGATGCCTTAAATACCAGACAGTGATACTCTAAGTTGCGCTTCTATAAAGGGCGTTAAACTGACAAAGATCTGCGTAAAGTAACAGTTCAAAAACAAGACTTTGAAAGAACACAGATGAAGGGTAATGAAAAACTAGACTGCGGAACCGGCTGGAAGTTTTTATATTTGTTTTATAGTGTTTTGTGTGATGTGGAAATCCCGAAATTTCATGGGAAGAATTCGTCTCAAAGTGAGAACATGACACTGGATTGTCATCCAGTTTGCAGAATTGCAAAGAGCCGGAAAATAGCTGCGTGTGCTTTTTCTCGTGTTTTCCGCTCTTCTTTCCAAGACTGAAATTTTAGCTGTAGCAACCGTGATTAGGCGAACGGTCAGCAAAACTTGCCTTAAAACTGGATTAGTTTATTTCAGAGGCCAGAAGACCACAAGACCCAGGAGTATTCCCCAGTCACTTTAGCGGGCCATTCAAATTGCAAAGTTTACCTGCTTGGGGAATTTATGACTCCAAGCCGATATTTCCAGTTTGCATCGTCTGCAATACGTCTGGAAAGCACATGTTGAATTGCTAAATCTCTTGTGTTGAAAGCAGAAGATGCTTCAATACACGTGCGAAAATTTGCGAAGGACGGGTTTTTGACCCTTTTCAATTTAGCAAATTTGAAACAAATAACTTTTTCTGCCGCCATAACGTCATGTCTTTTTGAAGAGAAATTCTACGTCCGCTCAATGCGCAGTTCTGAGTCACCGATAACTCGGCAAGTGCCAGAACATTCTTGTGTTCCAAGTATAAACATACGAGGGCAACGCGTCCTCCCCTGAAGATGTGGAATTCGATAACTCTAATCAAACCGAGTTTGACATCTGGACAAGCCGGCAGATTGACTCCATTCTGGTTTAACCCTTGTCTCTGTGTTGATGACTCGACGATATAATTAATCTTTCATTAAATGCGGATCGGAAGTGATAAGGCGTGTTAAGGCGAAAATAATTTTTATGTGCTCTGTGTTACCATTGTGTGTGGCTTCTAGAGACTGCAACTTGTTAAATTCTACCATGTTTTCAAGAAGCCAATTAGTTAACAAGGTCACAGGAAACGTAAAAGCAACAGACGCTTGCGTCTAACAGAATTGGCTCCAAACGCACTTGTTGCCAAGCGTGGGAAAGCTTGGGGTCTTCATCATGTCTGTTATTGGTTGGCTTGTGCAACCAATTGTATGTACAGATTTAATCGAGCAGTTTTTCATCATATAACGCATGCTGTGATTGGGTAGCTAGTTCTTTTGCTCGAGACTGAGAAGTTTCATGAGGATACTGAGGTCTATGTAATCTGTCAGGGGCACCCAACGAGCCAAATCAACCAAAAGCTGTAGACAGGCATTTTTAAGTACCTTATGGTGTTTGAATTCTGTTTAAAGTGATGTTGTCATAAGCTAGAAGAAGTTCATCTGTTCGGATTCCCTGGCTGAAATTTTAATTGCCCGAAAATGTTCCTTCTAGAAAATGCAAGCTGAAAAGAACTTTCCATGTACTTTCTAGGGAATTATTTTCTTCCCGAAAATGCTAGCTGACGTTTTTTACTGCCAAAAAAAGCAATTGCGACCTTTCCGAAAACCTCAGGGGCTATGATTTGCCAATTGCGAATCTTTTAGGCGACGTTTTAGTTCCGAAAATCCGAGTGCACTCTTTAATCGACGCCGAAAACCGAAGGCGAATTACCCTCCACCGAACAGATATCTACCGAAACTTGTCGTTGGGTGCCCCTGATCTGTTCTTTAAGACTGAAAGAAAACAAACTGCGGTTATAAACATGACTAACGAACCACGCATGTTTTAAGAACTTGAATCATTGAACTTGACGTTTCGTATGTTACAACATACATCTTCAGAAGTGAACGAATGAATTCAAGTTCTTAACTGACATGCTTGGTTCGTTTGTCATGTTTATATCCGCAGTTTGTTTTCTTTTTCTCTTGAAGCTAAAATGACCAAAGAAGAAGAGTTTATATAATCTGTTCTTTGTTGTTGGTGTGCCTACTGCACCAAGATAATTTAAATTCTTTTTAATTTGTCATCCCAAGACGACACAGACTCCTCGACCCGACATAAAAGCTTTGCATGAAGTGTATAGCAGTGTATTTTGAAGATCATGTTTATTATTCCATCCACAGAGAAACGAAGTGTTCATTAATTAGCTTTACAGTAATTGGACGGACCCACCTACCGCGCTTGCGCAATTAATGGTTCGTATGAATGGATTCTAGGAATTACAGAACCATCTCAAACCCTAATTATTCATAGGAGACAAAGAAAACAAATTTCATACTGGTATTTCATACCAAAGTAAATTTCATACCACAACATATATGAAATTATTTCATACCAGTATGAAATTTATTTCCTTTGTCTCCTAACCCTAATTATTCATAGGAGACAAAGGAAATAAATTTCATACTGGTATGAAATAATTTCATACCAAAGTAAATTTCATACCACAACAGACACTCAACAAAATCATGGACATCATGAAGGAGATGTTTGGATGGGCAATCACGCTTAAAATTTTATCCAGACTTACAACTACCTTGTTCAACCTAGTAAACGGTATCACTGCAGTATGCGTATTCGCTTAAATTATGTGAGTTTCGACGCGTCAGACCGCCTTGTAAGCATGACATAGGACAGCACTTACTGCTAAGTAGCTTGCATTTCAGAGACCTTATTCGAACTTCGTTGAGCATTTTATCTACAAACTCTAAAGACAGGACTACATTCCGTGAATATAATCAGAGTACTTCAGAACTGAAAGATTCGTGTTGAAATCATTCTAAAAAGTTACTACAAATAGTCACTCTTGTACATCGCTGATGGCCATAAAGATAACTGACCTGTTTAAGTACGTGATTTTGTTGCATGACCTTTATAACCTGAGCTTTAAACCGAACTGCTATATATATATATATATTGAAGGTGTCAGAATGTACATTTTAAAACGTAAGTATTCACCTTAAGTCAGTTCTCTTTATTTAATTCTTGGTTTTCTTCAAATTTTAGGCAACGTCCCATTTTTTGCGTCCGGCAAATATTTAATACAAAGTAGAGTGTAATATTACAAGTTAAGACGGCTGGGAGTATTTTTTTGCATGAAATTAATCCTACCAGCAATTTTTATCTATGAATGCGGCGAATTTTTGGACGATTGCATTAAGAGGATTAATTCGCGTTACAAAAATTCCTCAAGAAGGAGTAATAACGATATCGGTAAAACGATACCCGTATCAGGAACGGGAAAGTAGCTATAAAATGAAGAGATACTTAGCGTGATAACTTTTTACCTTTCGGCGTCACTCATCGCGTGCTTAGAATGTTGTTACCTCACCAAATAATCAAATTGGGACCGTAAAAAGACGATAAGAAATTCTTCTGTACACATTTTGTTTTCCGACCCCCTTATCAATCGGAAATGAGAATTTCAACGAGCAGGGACGGCTTAAGGCCAGAGCAGAAAGTCAAACCTTCAACTTGAGTGGAAAGGTCTTCCAAAACTACAGTGTTTGCAGAAATCCAAGAAGAGCACGTTTTTTTTTTTTTTTTTTTTTTTTCAAATGTAATACGTGTTGCCTTGGCTCCGTTAAGCTTGTTAAGCTAAACGAGGTGGACCTATAATATTTGATCGGGTGCGAGGAACACTACTTTTGCCATTAAAACGTTTTAGCGATATTTTCTATCTTACTGTTTGTTGTGTTGGTGCACAAGGTGGTTCTAACTTCTAAGACTGTAAGTGAAAATCTTAAAATAAAATACGCGAAGATTTGCTATCTTGTGCGACGGAGCGATTCTCCGGCGGTTGTACTGCTACTGAACGCTTCAGTATGTTAATACACGACGCTGAACACTGAAAATTAAAGGAATCATGACTGACACGTATTTTCTTGGGGTGCTGTTTAATTTCAGTTCGAAAAGTTTGGCCCTTCTCGACGTTCGTACTGTAGCAGGTTACGCCGACACGCGTCTGATCTCCTGAAAATAAGAGCAACTTATCATCTGGTGATAACGATGGCGTCACAGATATAGGAATCTATCTTTTGAATCTATTTACGAAACAGCTGAGGGATTTGATAAAAAGCTTGGTCAACTTTCAAGGAGTTATTAATTTGTCCACAGACGTGTTATTCTGGACGTGTAGTTGGGAGGACGTCTGCCCCCTCCCCTCCCAGCGAGCGTTTTTGCTCGAGGTGTGTACTCTCTGATGTTTGGTTGATAAGCGCCATTATACAGTTCCATATTTTATTTCGCCCATCATTGTAAATTACAGTTATATAGGTGAAGGAAATCTCAGCAAGCTCTGCTGAGCTTTTTATATAGTTACAGCGCGATAGTAGTCCTAGAGACAATTCCCCTGTGATTTGCACACGGAGGCAAACTGTTGCCGGGGAGACGGTCCTACTTTATTTTTTTTTATAGTCGGTCATTTGTTGTTTCTTTGGTCGCAAGGGTTTGTCCGTGGAACGTGTGCAACCGTGTACAATCGTGTACATGGAGTCCGTCGACTAGATTTTTTTTTACCAAAATGATAATTAACACAAAGGGACGTTGCCTCAGGGTTCGTGTCATGGGGCTACCCCCAGGGATATAAGAGAAGACTGAAAGGCCAAATGGGGGTGGGGGAATCGTTGGGCTCACAGCTTGGTCTCAACGACTAGCTTTGATGACAAGTTGGGTACTTCACATAAAAGGACTTTGTTTCAGGGACTACGTAGCAGGGGTAGTTACAGCCTGGCATTTTCGAGGTTTATTACACCCATTTTGAAATCGCTGGTGATCCTTGCAATCTGATTGGCTCTCAACAGTGCAATTTATTCCCAAATTGCACCATCTTTTCCCTCTAAATCGCATCCTTTCTGTAACTCATCAAAATGAAAGTGAAATAATACTAACCTATCAAATTTCATGGATAACAAATATTAATATTGACAAAAAACTGCGTGATTTTAAAATGGGTGTAATACAGTGGTAATTGAACTTCGTGGCATGCAATTTTGGTCTGAAATCATACTTGTGATTTCAAATCAAACTCGCGCTGCGCGCTCGTTCGATTTTGAAATCACGCGTATGATTTTAGACCAAATTGCACTCCACTCAGTTCAATTACCATGATTAATCACCACACTTTGGCAAAACTGAATATCAAATCATGTTCCGAAGGTGGCTCCGTTTTAGGAAACACCCACCAAAGTTAAGATGTAGATTTGAGTAGGCGTGGATAAATTAGCTGGTAAATATTAGCCAGTCATTATGCCTGCCGGCAGTGCACGGGAAAATCGCGCATTATACTCATAATTCTGGTCGAATTCTGCTCGGTACAATACTAGGCATTCCTCGTGATTTTTTTGTAGCGAACGTCTATAAAAGGAACATCCAAGAAATTTATAAATACAGTACATATTTAGAGGAGAGGAGAGGAGAGAGGGACTCCCCAATCACCCCTCCCTTTTCCCTCCCTCTCCCTCCCCCTCCCTTTTCTACGCCTGTCACACAGGCTAGTACATATTAAGACTACAGCTGACCCAGATGATGCTAGTGCATTTCAGCTGAGACACTGCGAGATGATTTGTATTTTTTTTGTACATATGTTGTTGTTTAATTTTATCCGCTTGGTTTACACGTTTTCTTCCATTGTTTTTGGGTATGGTAATGTATGATAATTACTTTAAAACAAAGGAGACAAAGATTTAAATTGAGGACAAAATTGGATCGTAACCTATACAGTTATTACTATTCTCTCTTCTTCTTTTGCTTTTTAAATCAACTGTTTTATAAATATTTTTATATCCCCATTTTTCTTTATCGTGTTTAAGGGGGCAATGTACCTGAATGCTACGTTTTTGTCTCTTTTTTACCTTTATCCTTATTATCTTCTTGAGATTTTATGCCATCCAAAAAACCCATCATAGTTTTGTAGCACATAACCCCATAAATATCTCGGAATTTTTTGGTGATTTTTAGAGTGTTTGTTAGGAAGAGAAGAAGGTGGGAAGGGAGAGTGATTGTAAGGGAAGGTTAGAAAAATGAAGATTTTAAGGTGATTAAAAATAATATTTAGAGGTTAAAAATTAATGGAGGAACACCAAACAGCACGCCCTCAACCTGGCATGCACCCACGTTTTAGTGGACTTTCTGAGTGTTTGTGTGTGCCTTATTTTCCCTTTATAATTTTTTCATCAATTCGCTTCTTATTTCATTAATATTCAGGTATATTGCCCCCTTTATCGTCAATGCAGTATTAGCCGGTAGAATGGTCGCTGTCACAAGTAGTGAATTATGCTCGAATCTCTCATAGTCGTCCACTTCCGCTTAGCCAAGCTATCGAATCGCGAAAATTGTCCCTTGTTTTCAAGGCAAAATGTCTTCAACCCGGTTCATGGAGAAGTGCTCACATATTCGAGAATATTAGTAATGTTTTGATTCGGCTATGGATCACTTAACGAATAGCCATTTAAATGAAATAGCCGCACAACTTTTGAACTCGGGAAAAAAAATACTGTTATCAAACCAAATTATTATGCTTTTCAATTTGAAAGCCATTAATAATTTCAGTATTCGCAAAATATTCTTAAAAGAAAACAATACGAGGGAGAGATTTTGTCTGAAAGTTTAATTTGTTGTGTGTTACTTCGAATTTAGAAATTACTCTTATCACTCATTAGTTTCTTGAGAGCCAAGAAACATTCTATAGAAGAGAAAAAATATATTTTTCTCTTACGGTTAACAACGTTTTTTTTTCCTCCCTTTTATCGATGCTTTTTTTTTTTTTTTAGATTATACGGAAAAGAATGTCGTATATTGAATCTCCCACTTGGTTTTGGTCAACATTGTGGTATGAAAAGGATCAGCTTGTATTGATCGTATCATTATCATACCCAATAAGTGAACAATACAAAGTAATCACCTGACGTGAGGCAAAGTATAACCAATTTTTCAATCGAACCCACATCAGGTATATTTTTCATCCGTTTTCAATTAGCCGAGTCTTTCTTTCCGCCGCGATCAGTGACACAAAGTTTGAAGTAACATTTCGGCGAAGACTAATTATTTGAGTGGCGTTTGATGAACGATGGTCTATCGGTTAGAATTGGAGGCGCCGACAGCTTTGCTGCCGAGAAAAAGAAAATTACAGTGCAGAAATGGCCATTTTCTTGAGGTTCGACCTGATGGCACACTGCGGGGAACAAAAAACAACGACAGCATATACAGTAAGTTTAATGATGTACCAGCGCTATACATTTGTAACGGGATGAAAGAAATTGTCGCCCCGTAAATGCGCTTTATTTTGTTTATCTATAGCACCAGAATTTAAGTTATTTGTACATAAGAACTCCATTGTGAAAGTCCTCTAAAAGCTGAAATTGAAGGAAAAAAACTTCTCAAGATTTCGTATTCAAAAGAAATGAGAGACTCAGTCAGGTGGGGGGATACGGTAACAAGAGTTTTACTCACTAGGAGTTAGTTACAAAATTCGGTGATTCTGGTTTTCCCCATAATTACGCAAAAATGCGAGTTTTTAAGCTCATCAGAGATTGAACTAGTGAGACTTAAATAAGTCACAAGAAAACCTTGTGCATTTTTGTTTCAGATGCGTGTTCTATTTTGCAAGGAAATTTTTTCGGAAGGTAACAGTTTTTCAAGGTTCCAATACATGCAGCAACAATTTCTTTCGCGTACGAAAATATCCATTGTGGACATACCTGAAATTTATTACCATGTGACATAACAGACTTAATATTAGCTGGCTATTATCCTAAACTGTAAGGCTGTCTTTGGACGCAATCCTCATTATATGCCATGCGCCAATTGTGCTAGCATCTTTGTGGCGAGAGACGGAATGGTTTCCAGACTCCCATCGTCAGATGTTCAAGGGTTATGAAACCCAGGATGGCTTCAGATAAACTCTCTAACTCTAGAACAGACATTGCCGCTATTCGAAATTCCCCAGCTACAGTCAGCTCTTCTTCAATGGACACCTTACAGATAAGATTTAGACCAGTCGGTCCGGCACACGTTGTGGTAATATTTTTTAGTAAGGGAAGGTCGTAATGCGTTGTGGGAATTCTGAAAACGAGCGAGTGATTGGGCCCCATATCTCCGTTAAAAGTCTTTCGTACGCCAAACCTTTTTAATAGGGAGTGAAAACAGGTCCATCTTGGAAGAGGTTCTTCATCTACAGAGGTCACGTATTCGAATCCTGTTCAAATCTGAATCCTCTTTCATTTGAAGGCTTTCTTTTTGCAACTACTTCAATTGCTTATGCAACTGACATGGTCCTATTTCATTAACCGTCGTTTTTCATTTTTACTTTCAGCCGTATTTCATCTCAACTCCGTGGGCCCGAACAAGACTACCCTGTGGGCTGCGGAAGCGGGCCTGTATGTTGGCATTGACAACCGAGGGAATGTTATTACCTCTGTAAGTACCCTCTCAACACGGCGAACCACCGAAAAGCACATGGCAAAAGTAACCGAACTGGGCGTGCGCTAACTGACATGAATATTTATGAGATATAACACTCCTTGTCGAACCAGGTTGAGCGGGTGGTTGGGTACAAAGTGGATGGGTGAGGGGTGGGGGGTAACTATTGTTCCCGACAAGACTGAACGTGGTGCTACCATAGCATGCGCACAGATGTCTCCTAAGCAAATGAGTGAAGGGAGGGGGCCGGGGGAGGGGGGCGAAGTTAAAGAAACGCTGAGGACAATTTGTTGTTTTGGCATTCTGTCGATAGATCCGAGGTGTGTCTTGAAATGTTGTGTGCACCAAGGCACACAACAACTTACATGTTTCGGTATTTTCGTAGTTCATGTCCCACCAGACAATCCCACAATCGCTTGCGCGCCCACTCGATCCCAGACTATCACTCGTCTCGAGAGTAAGCCAATGATTGACGTGAATTCTTTCTAAATTCTTTTCCAGGCTCAGGCCTGCACGCTCCGCGAGAATCTGGACACGGAATTCTATAACAGCTTTTGCATGGAGTTCTCTCCTCGGCGACTTCATTGTTTGGCAATATCAGCGCAGGGCAAGGTTCGATCGTCCATCTTGACCTCATCTCGGAATGTGCAATTCATAACAAAATTAATGCACTGATGACGAAGGTTCCACAGAAGAATGCAGTGGTTTGGTCTTTTTTTTTTTCAAAGAAACTGATACCTTACTTCTTACAGTGTAATGGGTTTGATCTCTTAATATCGTGGACAAAATCACAAGTTGCTTAGCCGTTTTCACACTAGAGGACAAACACAATGACCATTTGGACATAAAATTAAAACAACAGTCGTCGCCATTGTAGACGGCTGTAAATATGGAAGGGACAGGCTTTTGGTTCAAAACTCGCCTGATTTTGCGATCGTCATATTCAACGGACAAATTCAGACGACTTTTACTTCAGAAATAAAGTTGTTGAGCGTTGTTAATCGTCCTGTGGAGCTGTTAGTTATGCCATGGCCTTTTACAAAGCTGGGCGGATGCAATTTTTGATATCGTGGAGTCCGAATATTCTATTTCATATTCATTCTAATGAAAACTGTTCATCGCAGCTCTTCCATATTAAGGCAATTTACCGTTGATGGTTGTCCTAATTCTCTGCACGAGCCATCTTTCAAATGTTTTAATATTATAAGGAGAAATTGTATTCTGATCTCCATTGCCGTAAACAGCCTAAATGTCCCCTTTTGCTCCCTTGAATGTTCCCTCTTGTGCCTTAGTTTCCTTTTGTACCTGCCCTTAGCCGTCCTCCTATGCAGCCTTTGTGTGTTCCTTGTTGGGCACTTACAGGAGCCCATTACTAGGAGCGTACTCCCATACTAAGCCTATGTCATGGCATTTTTACAGACCGATTTATTTTTAGACTATCTTTCCCGCGAAAAAGGACAACAAGGACGGCAACGGTAACGAGAGCGCCACAAAATAATAGTTTTAATGAGCGTGTACGTGCAGATACTTGTGGCACGTGCAGCGATTTGTGATTGGTCATTGGACTCCTGCGGGAGTCTGATTTTGGCGGGAAATTCAATCTAAAAATAAATTAGTCTTTGAAAACGCCGTGACAGTATTATAGGGCAGTTGTACGCTCCTAGTGATGGGCTCCTGGCACTTACGTGAAGTTATGTCAGGTGTCCTTAGATATGCCCTATTTAAGTACTATTCCAAAGTGTGCCTTTATGGGTCATCTTCTGCACCCTCTGTGTTCAGTTTCTTGCCAATAAATATTCCTTTTTGCGTCCTTACTTGATCCCTATCCGCTAGGAACAATCACCGTGATTCAGAAACCATGCTATATAGCTGCATGAGGTGTGCCACGCATTAAGTAAAGCGAAGTAAAATTTTTAGCGCCGAACTTTACTTGTGGTCGTCCTGTTCCACTCTCCCCAAGAACTTAAATAAGTGAAAGTTGAATCCGAGAAAACACTTGTGGTGCTGACGATGCTTCAAATAATGCAGCATGGATTTGAATCGAAATATAAGGGATGGATTTGTGTTTCGTCTTACAACGAGAGCTTTTTAATCTGGTTTCCTTTCTCATAAAAATGTCGTAATTCCATTCTAGTGAAAACTGGAGGGTCTTTGCATTTTCACCTGTTAGCTTTGCTGCTCCTTTGTATTAACAAAGTTATTTTTCTTCAGCTATTCCGTGATTTCCAGGCAGGGCTCTTTCCTTTCCTCTGCGAAACTTCTAAACTGTTCACCCAAGTTACGCCGTTGAAATTAGAGATTAGATTTGCATATGAAAGGAAAGGAACAAAGCGATTCGGAGTCGGGGTCATACATTTGAATTTTAAATTACCTCTAATTATTATTCATCTTTTCTCCTGACACCCAACAACACGAGGAACTTGTGAGTGTGGCGGACAACGGTAAAACCTAATTTCGTTCTTGTCGTTATTCCTTGGCAAAGAATTGGAGCCTTTTATGTTAACCTCGTCTGCAGTAGCGTTATTGGAGAATTTCTTTGTTACGAGTGAAGTGTGAAGTAGTTTCGAACCAAATGGTAGACACGACAGAAGAGACTTCGAGTTTCCAAGAAAGGTATGTACTGACTTAAATCTATACCATTGTGCAATGCTTGTTTTCGTAACTGCGTTATGCACGTAAAATAAATCTGCTTCATTCTTTGCATCGCGGAATACATAATTTTGTGCAGAATTTCGACAAAGCTATGCTTATCAAGTTCGTATAAGTTCTTAGCGACTGGGTGTGTTGTTTGTTTCCCTATAATGTACTGCAGTTTCAAAACTTTAACACTGTTGACAAACATTTTTGGTGAAGCGAATTAATTTCAGATACAGCTATAGCTAAAATATTTTTATTCAGACAGTGAAATCCTTTGAAGGGTGAAAAAGGATACTTCAGTTATACTCTAGATCCTGAAGGAACTCTTTGCAGTTTGTGTGTCCTAACTTCAATCTTGAGAATTTCTTGTCTTTGTCAAAAAAGGGTTCAAAGCCTTCGGCTCTCTAATATGCTACATGCAAGGTATGTGCTGCTTTCTGAAAATTGTGATTTGTAGTGTGATTTTTTTAATTCTTTCGTTTTGTTTCTATAGCCAGGGATTGTTATACTTGTTCTGGAAAGACCTACAGTCCAGGCGGTAGTAGGTTAGTGTTTGCGTCCATCAACCCCCACCCCCACCCCAACCCCGCTTCCTCAACCCCCACCCCCACCCCGCTTCCTCAACGTATTGTGCGTGATCACGGAAAGTAGCTGACATATTTTTAGAGCTACAGAAGCACCTTTTCAAAATGGTTTAAAATCTATATAATTGTTTTTGATTGAACTGCGTCTGTCCCCTCCGTCATTTGCCCTTTCGTCTTCAACCCCCCTCCCGGGAAAAACAACATTTATCTGTCATCGTATGGAATTTGATTGGCAAGGGAGAGGTGGGACATTAGCCTAACAACGCTAGAAATATCTGTACTCAAACTACTGTTTCCTTCCATACAGATACTGCAGCTACAATGGCTCAATTTGGAAGCCAATAAACGCTGGTTCGTGAGTTTGGTCAAAGTTTGTACAAGATGTTTCATTCGTTTTCAATGAACCTATTCGCACACTAAAATAAATAAATAAATAAACAAACAAAAAACTTCCACAATATGTTAACTAATGGAGCTTTTTCTTTCTTGGTTTTTAGTTGGCGGTTTTATCTACAAGTCGAGGGAAATACCAGTATTGAAAAATAGATTGGATTGGACTGGACTGCAGACTACGGACGGGGGACTGCAAGATTCAGTTCGAGTGAGGTTAAATTATTGCAAACTTTAGCTTGCACTCTTAACATTCATGGATTAGCTGTTCAAAAGCCAGCTCAAAGTTAAAGCTAGATTATGTGTTCAGTTTCACTTGCCAATAACGATTAGCAAAAGTAGGCGCATATATTTCCTTCAAAGAATGTGACATACAATGCTAAATTGATAAAACGGGGTTAAACGGATTTAAAAAATTTAACAAGCAAAGAAATTTCAAATTCTGAACTCTGGCATTTTGAGCTCCTGGGCCCTGGTCTTGTAGTTATAATTAATAAATAATTAATTTAAATTTATTTATAAGAAGGTCTGGCTAAGGGTATTTTACTCTGAGAAATCAGGTAAAATTAAACGAAGGTGATGTCTTTTATGCTCAACAGATTTCACTTGAATGGTTTAGCTTCATTTTTACATCCACGCACAGACAAAAATGTCAATCATAAGAAGTACATTCCTTCCATAAAATTGTAGGTCTCAATTGTCACACAAACACACATTTCTAGTGGCTAAACACCAGATCAGAAAATTTGGCACAAAAGCTACAAGTTTAAGCATTTTATGCACTGGTTAAAAAATTATCCACCTTGTACAGCATAATAAAGACTCTGCAGGAAGCGACTGCTCAATAACTTTTAATTGAATTGTACACAGACTCAAAATTTAGAGTAACCTCTTACAGCTTAACAATAAGCACCAAAGTAAAATACTTCTCAATAGCTTTCATTTCAATGGTCATCTATAGACTCAAAAGTTAGAACCACCTTGTACAGCATAATGAACAGTACCTAAAGAAAGAGGTGCTCAGTAGCTTTCATTTGAATGGTCACACTTTAGGATTTTCATCCACAGACTCAAAAGTTAGAACCACCTTGTGCAGTGTAATGAACAGTACCAAAAGAAAGTACTGCTCAGTAGCTTTCATTTGAATGGTCACACATTAGGATTTAATCCACAGACTTTAAGTTACAACCACCTCCTGTTATACTTTAGGATCTCGTTTGTAGCCTTGAAAGTTATACCACCGTGTAAAACATGCTAGACAGCAGAGTTTAGCAAAGAACTCCTCAGAAGCTTTCATTTGAGTGGTCACACATTAGGATTTCATCCATAGACTCAAAAGTTAGACCCATCAAGTACAACACTACACACTACGAGAGGAACGTACTTCTCAATAATTTTCATTGAAAACTAGAGTGAAATTAGTGTCATACAGTGGAACCGTTTGACATGACTCGGTTTACATGGCTTAAAAGTTGCATTCACTCAAAATTTCCAATCGGACGGAAACTGGGAAGAAAATTTGTAGCGATCAGGAAAAATGACTCCTTCCTCAGTTATTACTCAAAACACAGTCAGACGTTTTTATAAAAGATATCTTTCATTCATCCTAATGTACTAATGCCTTTTATTTCGTGACGATTTAATTTTCACGGACGTTTCAAAGAGCATGAATTCTGCGGTGAACAAATCTGAAAAAATTGACAACTTGCGCAGCACACACGAAAAACGTGGAAAACACGCGCAAAATATAACAGATTGAGGGTGACTCAACGCGTAACTGAAAAAAAAAAGAGAGAGACTTATGAAGAAACGAAAACAAATTAAGGGAGAAAAATAAAGTTAAAACATCAAAAGACAAAGGGAGGGTTTAAAGTACTTGAGTACTTGTGGTTTGGTATTCAACAAACACGAAAAATCACGACAGACAATGATACAGCAGAAAGAAATTCAAGAAAAAGGACAGGAAAAGGAGAAACATTGTCAGACTCGAGCAAAACAACAAAACCTCGCGATCCTCATCCATGTGACTAAATCGGGACAAACGATTAACTCGGCTATCAGGACAAAACTATTGACAAGCGATACAGCATGACCACTCAACAGCTTGCTATACCAATGTAAACGAACATTTTGGGTTGTACCACATGCAGCCTTTCAGAAAGTTCTGTTTTGTGTATCTCAATCCGTGTTAAAACAAATTGTGACCGATGAGATAAAAGGCTCTAGGGTTATTTAACCATGTCGGAATGAAGTCTCGAGGTTGTGTGACAAGACTCGAAAGTGGCGTGGGTGGTTGTAATGCTCCCAGATTACGCAGTTGTAACTATGACAGGTTGGGAGCGATGGTCAGAAATTGTAACAATATATGTTTGTTTCTGTTCGCTGGATTCGCTAACCGGTCTTGTCGCATAAACGTACCGGGTTTATCAGACAAAGTGAATTACAATAGCTGTAAAAATAGGCCCAGGTAATTGAAAGCCTGACATAAGCCTGTTATAGCTAATCCAGAATTCAATTCTAAAAAAATAACTTATTAAGCGCAAGTATTTCAAAACTTTCCACTCTCCAAATTGTCAAAAAAATAACAAATTATTTTTGTAGGTTTTTCAGTTTGGCTTTAATTCCTGATTTTATGCTTAATACTACTTTTTATCTGTGCTCTTGATTATATTTAACCCTATCCCCTAAAAAGCGCGTTTTTATTTACTTATCTTGGCCACTCATCATTGTTTTGGGGAGACGTTGAGTTTGATTTGAATTGTCTATTTACTCATTTAGCTCTTAAAACACAGAATGTTTTGGGCGAAAAAGAAGTTTCGTTATCTTTGGTCAGAATGAAAAGGTGGTATAATGAAGGAAATCGGAGTTCGTCTTTTATGCGAAATCATGCAATTCAAGGCAAATAAAACTGTGGGAAATGGGTTTAAGTAAAAGAAGAAAAGCGCTTTTAAAGGGCGCAAGGTAACTAGTTATTATACTTTCTTTCTTTCTTCATGTTTTTGCCTTAAAAGGAAAAGAGAGCTGTGCTTTTGATGGGGTGTCCTAGCAAGGAGTCGGCAAGTCTTTTGGCGGGAAAAATCTGTGCGAGTTTTACGGATTTAGCCCTTCAAAAACTTAGTTACATTTTGACTTTGTGCTAGACCCGTGTTGAAAGCGCAGGTCTTTTTTTCGTCTCGGCAACCTCTCCTAGGCAAAAATAAGTAAAAGAGATAGCCTACAGAATGACTAGTTAACAGGCCCCTTTTAAAAGCGCGATTATTTTTTCTTTTGTTGTTGTAATAATTAATAGACAAGTGAAACAATAAAATTACTTTTTTGAATTCTTTATTGACTAATTGATAATTACATATTTACAAGTAACAGTTTTAAGTCTAAGACGAAGAATTTCAACAATAACAAAGTTTTTTTTGCTTTGAAATACCGGTATTGGAAGAAAGCGAGAGTAAATTTAGCAAGCAAATGTTCAGACACTTTGAAGACTTGAAAACATGACACAAAATGTAGTATTTCAAAGGAAACCCAATCTGTACAAATTTTTGTTTACTTTAAGCACTGAAATAGCGAAATGAGTCGCACGCCAAAATGGATAAAAAGTAAAATTTTGAACTAAGCTACTTTCATCAGGTTTGATGAAAAAAAAAACCTTGACAGAAATCTTAAAGTTTTAGCAACTAATTGAATGATTGCTACTTTGGAATTTCCACAGAAACTTTCAGTTTCGCTGCGCCATGTTTGAGCCAGTTTCAAAATGAAGGAAAACTGAGTCACCAAATCTATAAAAAGTATCCGCTAATAACGGAAGCGCTTAAAAAATTAACACTGGGAAAAATGTGAGCATACAATACAAGAATCAATTTTCTACTAAAGAAAAAGCGTTTGGTTAGCTGACGAAAAATTGATTTTTTTTCTGTTCTCAAACATTTTCAATTGTTCCTCTCCAAGCATTTGAATTTTTAGCCACATTAAAAGGTTTCTTGATAGATAAGCTAGGTTGTACTTTGAGACTTTTTGACCGTTGAATTTGTTTGGAAGGAAGACTATGTAAGCACCGTACACTCGATAAAACTAACAGCGAATTTTTCTTTTTCGATAAGAAGTTGCACCATAAAAGGCACGCAAATTTTGAACTATCTTAAAGTACACCTATCCCAAAATATTTTCCATTTGTTATTCACGTTTTCGTAATTTCATTTATTTACAAATTGAGGTACTTCAATCAGCTCTTATGCTGGAACTTCTTTCGTAGCACAAAGGTCCGGTGGTAAAGTAAAGGTTTCTACCTTTTAATACGTATCCTCAAAATAAAGTGATGTTCAGTCTTGTCCTTGTCCTTTATTAGTAGCTTTTCTTCTTTTCTTTCTTGCTTGCTTGAGCTTCATGTCCTGATCCTAAGGGTTTAGTTTGCTGATGGTCTTGTGTTTATGGCGACTTCACATTAACAACTAAAACAAAAAATAAAACCACAACATTGATTAATGTGACGCCACAAGCAACCTCTATCATTACACTGGTCATTAAACTGGTTATTATCATGATTATCCCCAGATATTTAATATGTATTTTTATGTGACAACTGAGAGAATTTGAGGGCAAATCAAGATATTGCCCTTATCGTTGTTCGTAATATTTCCTTTGTTTATTGCGTAGTCATTACATTTCGACAACGTTCGGCCGTTTAACGTTTTGTGCTGCTCAATGAATTAGAATTTGATTTCTATCGAATGGTGGACTCGCTTCTTTAGCCGCCTTAAAAAAATGTTTTTAAGCTCGTAATTTACAATAAATTCGTGAATCTTTCACGGTATAAACAGGAGCCCATCACTAGGAGTGTATACAACTCCCATAGTAAGCCTAGCTAAGTCACGGCATTTTTACAGACCGATCTATTTTTAGACTAACTTTTCCCGCGAAAAAGGGTAACGAGGAGGGTAACGAGGACGGCAACGGGAACAAAACAATATGATTAATCAGCGAATACAACGGCACTGCAAGCGCAAATACTTGTTATGTCATCGGAGCTCCTGTGGAAGTCTGATTTTCGTAGGAAATTCACTCTAAAAATAAACTGGTCAGTGAAAACCTCGTGACAGGAATATAGGGCAGTTGTACGCTCCTAGTATGGTACAAATAAAATACGACCTTGATGGGCTTCTGATACGACACATGTCAACGATTCTTCAGTTCTAATCAAGACTTTTATTTTTAGTTTGACACTTCTGTAGTGGGAATCGAAACGAAATAAAATAGTGTAGTAATATTTCGCGAAGGAGCTGCATCAAAAAATTTTATCGTCAAATGAATTTTTGCCGCGATGGCTTTTTTTAACATTTTTGTCAAGTTTTACACAATTTGCACGCTTGCACGACCTATGTTACCATTGGTAACCAAACAGCACGGACTAATTAATAAAACATGACCAAAGTAGTGACAATAAATAAACAACTTCGCAACCTATTTCTGTAGAATTTTGACCATCATTTCATATGCACTGCCTTGGTGGCCTTGTGGTAAAAGCTACGCCTTGCACAACGATACGATGGCCTTATCTCTGCCGTCGTTTATTCAAGTAGCTCTGGAGGGGCTTGGTGATCAAGCCCCGTCGCCGGCCGATTTTTCTCCCCTTTTTTTTTTCTTTCAGCAAATGTTAATTGAAGTCAATGTTTTCTTAGAGAGATAGATATTTTTGTTTTTTTAAATGTCAAGTTTTTGTTAAGTTGTGTCAACCATAAATTGTGTCAGAAACATAAATTGTTTCTTTACCTTTAACGCATTTCTCAATAAGTGTAATGTAAGTTGCATTTTTTACAATAATTCGGTCTAGTTAACTCTATCCCTCAAAGTTGGAAAAAGCTTCATAGTGCATGTGACCAATGTCCCACAGCACAAATCAGAAGAAATGACTTGTAAAAAATTGCACACCAAACTGCTGTCTCTTCAAATTCTTCTCCACCAACTTGTGAAAAAAGACTGCTAACTCTTAAACTAGGTTACCAAAAAAAGTGAAGCTATCAATGTTTCAGTATAAAATTATTCATAACACTTTGTGTGCAAAGAGCTTAATATTCAAAATGAAGACAGTAGACTTTCCACGCCATCCATTTTGTCCATTATCTAATTAATTCATTCTATTTTATCATATTTCTTATTTTTTATTATTATTATTATTATTATTATTATTATTATTATTATTTTCTTTTTTTATCTGTATACTTATATAAAATATCACATTGTAATAATTAATTCATTTTGTATGGCACATTTGTACTTAAACGAGCCTTCGCTCATGTGCGATATGTGGATAAATAAAATTACTTACTTACTTACTTACGTCTGATCTCACTAAATTATACATTTATTCACTGAATGCACACAAGCCATTTCGTTTTGGAAGGAATTTCTTGATTGCAGGTGGTTCTCACGCGTCGTAAATTCACGACTTTTCCTTTCAAAAGATGAAATCGTGTTTGCCGGCATCATAAATAAGGATCTGAGACTCTGTTCAGCTCTCAACCACTTAAGTTATTATAGGAAAGTATTTCCTATATATAAATGCCCTTAACAGTAAGTTTTATGTCTTTAATGAATATATTTCCCTTGTCTAAGATAAAACTTATAATAGAAAAATACACCTTATTTACCTCTGGGTATGAAAAAGAATTTAACACAGAAAGGTCTGTTTTTCTTGTTTTTTTTAGCCTTCTATGAAGCATTATTTACCAAACTGCGTAACCATGAATTATAGCTCTTTCTAATGCATCCTGTAATATATTTTGCTCTGAGTTTTCTTTACTGAAAATCGTTATGGATCTTGATTGTTGTAAACTTCGCGAATTTCATGTACCAGATGAGTACTGCATTGTAAGAGGGTCCCCTACTTTTTCCTCGTGAAACGTGATTTAAGTTTTAATTTATTCGTGATTGACCGTGTCAAGTCCATTTTCACGTGAGCGTGAAAGCGGTTTTTGAATTAAGCGTGACACGTTAAGAAGACTTAAATTAAACGTGATTCGAGAACGATCTTGTTTTGCGTGAATTATTTTAAAGTTATTTTAGTGTTCTGACCCGTAATTGAGCTTCCGTCATCTTTTGCATTAAAATTTTTTATCTGCGATGGAATTCAGATAGTACGTAAATCATTTTGTCTCGTAATTCGTATTTGTAAGACTTCTGTTTCTCCTGTGACGTCAATGACACGCCATCCATCAATGAACTCAACAACCACTCTGAGTCTGCTCTCACCTGCTACCATCTCTGCGAGAAGGAAAACTATATATCATTAACAAAACTATATATCATTCACACAGAAGGAAAACTGTTGGAAGTGTTTCACAAACAAGGTGATACAAGATTGTTTTCTATTTGAAAAACTGAGATTACTTCGTTATCTCGTTTTGCTTCTTGAAATTCTGCGGAAGAAAGCCGCAGAGATTTCATCACACGAGTTGGTGGCACTGACAATGAGGTAAATTATTGTTCTAGTACATACTAAAACACTGAGATAATAGAGCTCAAAAATGGCCATTTTAACTCATTTATTCCCGTCAACAATTACTTTTTTCACGCGCGAACGACCGACAATTGCTCCGTGGTGAATAGCACTTGCTATCCCGAGTTTGAGGAGCCAATCGTTTCGCACGAAAAACGCTATCCACTGTTTTAGTATACACTGAAAAATCGTATAAGATTGTCGGCAACAGTGATGGACTCCGTGACAGCCCCACACTATTCTTGACGCTATGAATTTTTTTAATCCTTGGTACTGTACTAAGTCGTCAATCACCTAGTATCAGCCGAGTGGTTCACAACCCTCAAAGTCTGTAGAGTGAAGCCTTAGCGTCATTATATAGGGGGTATTGCCCATACCCTAGCATTTGTTTGGAAAATCTTCTGCCTCAAAGAGCCGTTAAAAGTCCCCACAGACCTAGCGACATTGAGATTACAAGTAGAACGAGCTACCTTTGGAGTGTAAACAGCCTAAACTGGTTACTCGATGGGAAACATTAATCCGTGAATTGTTTTTCAATTTAACGTGAAACGGGAATTACTCAATTTTTGCGTGAGCGTGAAGGAATTATGGGAATTATCCGGGACGCTTGAAAAGTCCCAATATTTTTACGTGAATGCATTTTACTGAGGGGTATAGGGGACCCTCTTGTAATTAGTATAAACGTTTTCCAGTGATAGTGCGTGCCGTATTTCTAAATAGTCCAAGCATCGTACTGAAAAGTAAACGTTAATTGAAAAAACTGAAGTAAAAACAAGTTTAATAAAAAACAAATAAAATAAAGTTGTCCCGAGTATTTTACTTGGACTAAAAACATTTCGACTCCAACCTTTACCTGTGCTCGGCTAGCAGCAAAGAGAAACAGTACAATCGATCAAATTTGGTGCTTCGAAATAAAAAAATCTATCTTAAGTTTCCCCTGTTTCCATTCTAATTTCCTCACGGTTTTTATGATACTTCGCCCATTCGAATATAAAGGTTTTCTTTTCTATCTCCAAAAAATGAGGCTGTGCCACACCCGTTTGAGTACAATCATGAATGACTAAAATATAGTCTCGGGATTGCATTACTCGTGTTTTGAAAATGTTTTCTAACAGTGGATTGTGACGGTCAAAATGCCTGCCATGTGGACCTTTTTACGGATTCTCACGCATGCGTTTCAGTTAGGGTGGCAAACACACTTAAGTCTGAAATCTTTCTAGCCGAGCACAGATGCTCAACTAAATGTAGTCTAAATCAAATCAACGCTAAATCAAGTACAATCAGATCAAATCAAATGTTGCTTTGGAGAGGGGAAAACCGGAGTACCCGGAGTAAAACCTCTCGGAGCAGAGTAGAGAACCAACAAACTCAGCCCACTTATGACACCAAGTCCGGGAATCCAACCCGACACACATTGGTGGAAGGCGAGCGCTTTCACCACTGCGCCAACCCTGTTACCCTAATATGAAAAGTATATGACCGACTCAATTAGGTGTTTGAATAGAACAACCAGGTAATCTCTGGTTATATTACATATGGCACACATATGGCAAACAACATTTTCACGATAAAGAAAGGAAAATTCTTATCAAAATGTGACCATTTAGAATCTAAATAAGAATCAAAGAAGCAATGCAGCGTTTCGTCCAGGGGTGGGGTGGGGTGGGGGGGGGGGTACTTCCTAGTAATAGGCTAATGGGGATGTGCCGCTGGATGGGGTCCATTTTCACGGCTGGATTGACTATAATGGGGTAGGGGTTCTGAGAGGCCAGAGACACATACCCAGCAAAAATTGGCCCGTGTACCCCATGTATCTCTATATTGAAGGAAAGAGAGAGGGCTGTATTTAAACTTACATTAAGTGGTGTGACAGTTCTTTGGATTGTCTTTGGCGAGTCCTACATGTTGTAAATTCTTCTGGAAAGAACGGCGTTAAAATCGTGAGAAGTGTTAGCTAATGAACGGTTGCCCGCCTGTCGTTTGGCCACACTGCAGTTTAATCGATTCGCTACATTTTAAAACCGACAAATACTCTAACATTTTGATTGAATTTACCCTTAACACCAACACTGTGATAAGAAGAAACGAATAAGCTAATTCTTCAGCCAAATTCACTTGTACAACGCGACATACTTTGCTGAAGCGAAACAACCTCGTATTTTGTAGCCGGAATCGACTTTGTAGCGAAGCGGACCGGATAGGTGTGTTAACACAAATAATATTTACTGGGTTAACATGACCAACTAGAGAGGGAAGAATACTTAATGTGTTCAAAACATTTTAAAGAAATTCAAGACTATTTGGTTAAATGCAATAGGATTTACTGTGACCTTCTCCCTTAAAGCCAAACTCCATAATTACCTTGCAAAGAAACGAAGAAACCACACTTCAGTTACTTTTGCCCTCTCCGCACGTGCGTCCAAGGTTCGTCTAGAAAGTCATGTTTTCGTGATTAACTGCTGATGATTTTGTCGAATAATTCTCCAGTATTACAATATCAAGTAGAAAAGTCGTTATTTCAAATGGCAACGCTTGAAAAAACAAGCTGGTAGCTTACGAGAAGCCATGTTTCAGCTGATGTTCCGTTCCTGTATTTGTCGCATGTGAAAGGTGACAGAAGACCAAGAATAATAACAAAAATTTGCAATTTAAATAAAAAAATGTCCCACACGTGCAAGGATAACGGCAAAACTGGAAATCATCGAGTCTGTCTCTTTTTTTTTTCTTCAAAAAAGAGAATTTTTCTTAACCTAACCTCACAACTGGGTTTTTCGTGTTTTCAGAAATCAATAGTCTAATCTGTAGTGAGCGGTCACCCTCGGGGTATGGATTAGTGACCCCTTAATACAGGTTGCACAGAATACACGTCAAACACGAAAACACCATTTTGTAACAGTTTATGCTCAAAGGCCCTCAAAAAATTACTTACTTAGTTAAGATCTCCTGCAATGAATAGAATGATATGACAAGGAAGAATATAATGTAAAAACGAACCAACAAAACAGCGGGCGCCGGGTTCCTGCAGTCAGTATTGGTTTTATATCTGAGTGTCAAGACAATAGAAACAGCTGTCTGGGTAAAGGGTGACCGCGACCTCTTCATAGAGGTGACCGCTTATAGAGGTCAAAATTGCAGTAATAAAGGGAAGTAATTTTTGGGACTTTGACAACTGACCGCTTAATACGGTGCCGCTTAATTCAGGTTCGACTGTATGCATGTCGTGAAATGTTCGACTCCTGGGCTCCTGGTGACGGTAAGCCACTTCTTCGCCCAAGCGATAACAGGGCACCACACTACACGACGTCGGAACCCCTCCCCCCGTCCCACCTAAGACTGTGTAACTTGGCAGTTAGGTGCAGGGATAACAAACCCTTTTGCCCTTGAAATGTGCTGTATAGGAAAATAAATCCAAAAGGATTTTCCAAGAAAAAAGAATACTGCGAGCGGAATCTCCCACGGGGAAGCCTTTACAGAGTATAACGGAGAGAAACGCCTAGAACACGTCAACCCGAAATCAATATTTAAAGCAACCTTTTCATATCATATTATTATACATAAACAATACTTTCTTTTGAAATAAACTCTTCCTCTGGTTAGTACAGAACACTACTTATAAAATATATTCAGAATAGCTTGGCTTCGAACACGGAAAAAGAACTATGTTCCCTTTCAATGGCGAGTTTAGAGGCAATTCCGAGGTCCGTCGAGACAACAGTGTGTAACCTCTTCCGCTACAAGAGTTCATTCTGTGTCGAGGAATGAATGCTTTATGAAGATGCAACAACAAAGCACGTCTGCGCGCAGTTGATCAAGCTTAAGTTATCATATAGATCGGTTTTCAATAGAGGGTATGCGACCAGTCTCCAGAGATTCGAATGACAATGGGTTGGCGGCCATGTTGGTGGACAATAACAAAAGAAGCTCGCGAGAAATCTTTTGTTCACGGTACACCAAAACGGCGGTGATGACGTAACGTGCATACGCCCTAATAGACCTCTTTAGCTTGTACAGTTTGTTTTCCCAATGCAGGTCATGTGATGTTCCCAAGGGAATTTCATAAATTATATGCACATATGCAGGTGAATAAGACGAAATTTCAAAGAAAGAATTCTCTAGGGTAACATCACATGACCTACATTGGGAAAACAAAACATACAAGCTAAAGAGGTGTATTGAACATCGCAAGTAAATTGCTTTTGTTTTGCTTTTGCGTTGCTTCGCTCTGTCATTGGCCAGCGAGAAGCAAAACCAAAACCAATCGCGACTTGCACACTGCTTGAAAACTTAATTAGTTAAAATAGCGTGAAGATCCCTTCGCTGGGAAGGCATCATGGAAGAAATACTTCTTTAACACCAACAGTCAACTTAAAAGTTTGACAAACGCACTTGGATGAGTTCCGAAACATCTGACGAACTTTTGAGTTCATTGCTGGTGTTACAGAATTACTTATTCCATCTCAAAAAACGTTTTCCATTGAAAACCTTGGGCGAACAATTTATCTATGTAAGATAGATTTTCCAGAATTTTACGGTTTCCAAAGCAACAGCATGCTAGTTATGTTAACCCTTCCCCCAGAATGCTTAAAAATGTCACACTAAGTTTTCAACAACTATCAGAATCCCTTAAATTCATTGTTCCGCTGAGTAGCACCGCAGTTTATTCCGTGTTGCAGAGGCTGCCTGGACTCTCTCAGTACCGTATAATTTTCTGAGGACCAATGGTTTTGGTCATCACGGCAGCTGTAGCCGGTGCATTTGACTGGACTAATTTCATCTCGATGTACCCGAGAAAGTATCGGAAAAGACTTCGAAAACCGAGCATACGTCTTGTTACGTCACCGAGATCGTTGCAAACTTAAACGATTGTCATGAATTAATAATTCACGCTCGGATTTGCATTAAACATCCGAAGAGTTTTCCGAAAATCGTCGGAGGACGTCGTGTCAAGAGGCGGTTCTCGCAAACTTGAGCGCTGGGTTGTCCACACGTTTTCCTCTATGAGAAATCCTTAATTCACTCAGTCATCGTGCTTTCCTGTGAGGAAATACAGCGCAGGTTCGTCAGGACTGTTTGCTGTTTGTAACTCATCTCTCAACCGGAAACGCCAGTGCTCTTCCAAGTCCAGCCGAGCCACTTCCTGTCTTAGTGTGTTGCGGTCCTGGCACACCAGACAGAGACGGGAGCCTGGGGCGAACTTGAACTGGGCGAGAAATTGTTTGGACACTGAGCGATCGCAGAAATAGAGCAATAGTCCACCGTAACTGAAAGAAAATCATACGCAAATAGATGGGAGGTCAGTCTCATTCACTGCTATTATTCGCTTTATGAAGTGAAATCTGAAATCAGTGTTACATTCAGCCGGGAGACGACTTCAGTTTTAATTACCATGGGGTACCACAGACGGGATCGTAAATCGCACAAAAAGAGTCCCTGGCACCAGGTTAAATTTTAAAGAGAGTACACACGAAATTATGCAAACATTTTGTTTCATTAGAGAAAATTTTTGCGATATTTCGATCACGCAAAATGTCGACTCTGGAATCGATTAGGAGGACAGTAAATGTCAACTACCAAATTCACCTTCTGAGGGAATCGTAAAGTAATTGCAAGGAATTTCAAATTTCTATTTCAAATAGAAACCATGATGCCATGTTTTTTCTTGTAAGTGGCCCTCTGTCTGGAAAGAAACTCTCACCTCGTGTTACTCTTAACATCACTGTCCCTGCCGCCTTTCTCCCGGCCACTTGAACTAACAAACTCGACCGTAAGCTTGGGACCAAGATTGACATAACAGTCCACCACCAAGACTGGATGCTGAGGTCGTGCCTCAGTCACAGGGAACAGCTTAGCAGCACCCATGAGCTCAAGGTACCGCTCCAAGAGGTAGTAAGCTGGTGCCGCGAGGTAGGGTGTACCCTCTCGATCAGGAGCGGTCACCATGTTATCACCCGGCAGGAGATCTTTATTGTGGATGTTACTACTGCCTTCAGCGCTGGCGGCTGGTTCCTCTTTGAAGGTGGTAGCTCCACCAAACTCTATGAACTTCTTTGCCACCACCAGATGGTTGAAGCGGCAGGTGTGGATACCGTTGGCCAGAACTTTCAGGCTGAAGTTCACGTCTTCCCACCAATACCTGAGTAATAAAATCCCGCCGTTTAAAAAAGCTCTATTGAAAAATTAGATTATTAGCTCGAGATTTCTATCGCGAGCTAGTATAAATCTACTAGCGTTCAATCACGAATGTCGTACTCTTATTGGCTACGCTACTCGCTATCTATTTAACAAATAGGTTCCATGTTGCCGTGCGTCTGTTCAATAATAGATCACAGATGACGTCAAAATGTGGTAAAAACAAAGAAGTGGCACAAGAGCCGCAGGCGAGTGTGCCACTGATGTTTTTACCACATTTTGACGTCTTCTGTGATCTATTACTGAACAGACGCACGGCAACATGGAATCTATTTGTTTGATATAATAAACAAACAAAATGCAAACGAAAAACTTGTTTATTTTCACATTTCTGGAAAAAAGTGGGTCGTGATGACGTAATCTGTGCATCTGTCCTCTAATAGATCATAGCTAAGAACCAATCACAACGCGCGAGTATTCACCTTATTATATAATCTGTTGCGGATAACGAGTAGCGGTTGTCAACAAAGTGGCCACCGCTTCTTCGCGTTTTCGAAGTCCCTGCGAGGAGTATTCAGATAATTTACTTGTTTAGTTTTGAACGACTAGTCAATTCGTACTAAAACATTTAGATTATTCGCTCTCGATCCCTATGCGTGATAGCTGATTCGGGCTGCGCCCTCGCGATAGAAATCTCGAATTCATAATCTAATCGTAAAATAGACCACGAGCAGTCGCACTCATTTCCTGAGATCAATCGCGCGAACGGACGGTAAAATTAAGCAAGTTGGAGAAGAGAATGAGGAGCCACTCTCGCGACTCCTATCGCTCGACACAATGCGCGCTGCAGAACATAAGAGAAGCAACAGACTTCTGGCAGTCTAATTCAAGAATCAGATGTTATAAATCGAGACTTCTGTCGCGTTATCACTTATAGTTGCGTGCTGGGGCACGCAAATTCTTTATCAATCTCGATGAGTATTCCAACAAAGCGAAAAGTCATCACATTGCTGTTTTGACCCCACTGCAATGGTTAACTGCATTTTCCTACTCAATATCTTTCTCGAAAAGAAAGTGGGTAGCGTAGCTAACAAATGCACATACTCGAGCAAGCAGTTAACCAAATTAATCAGAGCTACTCGAAAGCACTTTCCAATGGTTCTGTTCGCCTTCCACATTTTTAAATTGAAACTCCAAAATCGGTTTGCCCCAAATAACACTTAAAAACGTGTGGGGGGTTTACCCTTACCTGTGTTTGTTGTACTTGATTCCTTGGAGTTTATCCAGGTTCATCATGACCGCAGTATGCAAGAGGCCGTGAGTAAAGGATCCTTGAGACACAGGGCTGGATGAGTCAGTGCTGTAATCCTGCACCCCTAGCATGCCAAAGCTCATCATGTCCGGTGTGCTTTCAAGGTGCTGCAGGACTTTTAGCAGGGAGGTCATCACACAGGATGGTCCTTCAGTTTCCTTACTGGAAGACTCTTCTCTAAAAAGAACAAAACACGACAGGAATATGACGACAAACAGTGCAAGATGGCTCGAGTCACCGGTAGGCCACACGGCTGGCTCTTCCGGTTGCTGTAGTTTCTGGACCATCAAGTGCCCAGGTTAATCCATCGCAGGATACCCAACGTGGCTACTCCCCCTGGATGGGATGGTATTCCGTCACAGGACACCCGCCATGAGTTGACCACGCGTATTGATAGTTCCCTGGTAACCAGGGTCCAGTTGTTCAAAGCACGATTAAGCTAATCCCGGATTAGTGTGAAATTTGGCTTGGGTTTAATTAATGTTCAATTAAGATTTTTCCCAAAGTTTTTCGCCCTTAAGTTTTGGATGCAACTTTTCCCAATTTTTCACATGACGTCATAAAAAAAACTAAAATTCAAAAGTAAACAGACTTTTGCAGTTTTATCTTCATCACGTAAAATACATTTTAGAAATGTATCTGCTTGCATGTTTTCAGCTCGGTAGCTTGCCGACAAAGGCTTTGTTTTGAAAATAGAGCAGTTTGAATTTTAGAGTTTTTCACAGTGCGTGACATAAAGATGTCTGCTCACAAGCATGTCACTTACATGAAAACATCGATTCACCGTGTGTTTTGGGGGTTTGAAAAGCCAAGATGATAAGAGAAGCGTCTATGTGAATGTTTGAAAGCTCAACAGAGAACAGAGAGAACAAAGCCTTTGAGATAGCTAAAGTAAGAAACATATGTTTTAACTCGTTTCCGGCCGCCGTCTTAGGATGCAAGCTATTACAGGATACCCATCGTTACCAATCTCCTGCGTTCGGTTGTTCGAAAGGTGCTTAACACTAACTAACCCGCGGTTAAGAGTTCACAGGAGTTTACACCTCGCTCATCAATAGTGGTTTTAAAACAAATTTTACGCTGAAGGTAATGTTAGTTCACGTGGAAAATGTTTGGGGAATATCTTTCAACAGCTCCCAGTTGGATTGTTAGCTCAGTTCGATTCACGTACAAGCCTGAATTTTGTTTTCAGGCTTTATTCAGTTTCGCTTCTGCTCAAGTGGTGTTCATAACTGCGACGATCACTCACAACTTCATTCTTTAATCCGCAGTTAAAATATATAATGATGATGAAGATGATGATGATGATGATGATGATGATGATAATCACTTTATTAAAGTCTCAATCCTTGTAACCAAGCACAGATGCTCTACTAATTGAGGAGACTAAATAAAATCAACTCTAAATGATTTTCTACGCTAACCAGCGAATAGCTTTATCCCACTTTGTACAACTGTGCCCTGGAGAGGTTTGAAGGCGTTCTATAACATGACAGTTAGCTGTCCACCAAAAGAACTCACCTATTGACTGCTTGTTTGAGAAGGTTTTGCCACATGACACAAGAGTCATCCATCATGAAGATGAACGGCCACACATCCTGGCCTCGCTTACCGTGAACTCCCTGCCGCTCGCGCTCAGCGTGCCAGTTCTCCGTCGCAAATTCCTGCCCAAAAAAAAGAAGTCCCGTTAAGGCAAAGTAACAAGAATGACGTGTTAATAGACACAAAGCACTGTGTACTATACGGTAGTTTTTTACAGTCCCCCCATTCTTCCGTGAAATTGCCAAGATCAGTTGTCTCGATCGAACTGCCAAAATTGGTGTATGGTGGCGAAAACAACCTCAGGCTGGTAAGAGCACCGGAACTACCGAAAGGGCACCTCGTCAAGGAGTATAGCTCCCAACTGGATTTTTTTGGCGCTCGCCCAAGTTACGCTCCCCATAACAAACCGAGAGGTCGTCAGCTCGATTGAAGAGTACAATGTTAAATATCATAAACGAAAGAGACTCACACGCTCTCTCTTAAAACTCGTCCAAACATTTCACATCGAAGATTACACGCAGCTCTAACTGAACCACTGTTTCCTGTGGTTATTAATATTTCCACACAGCCCAAGGTCTACTTTTCGCACATTGATGTACAATACCTTGATGTAATAGCGAGCTGCCCCCAGTCCCTGGTTGTCTGCACTGGCGGGAAGACCAACTATCACATGGTTAGGCCACGCCTTGTGGTATAAGGCCATCTCTTGGTGCTTTACGAACACGAGGAGGGTGTGGTTTTCACCCTCCATGGCGTGGTAAAGATTCAGCAGACCTAAAAAGGAAAAAACAAACTTTTGAGCCCATCAAGGCCGCTTTCTACCTGCCATTTGAAATAAATTCATCACCACTTGCCGTAAATTTCGTTGAATCGCAAATGATATCGCCACAATGTCGGCGTCAAAAATTGTTTTCGAAACCTGACGGGCAACCGTGGAAGCCCTCACTTTTAACTTGAAACCGAGACCGTCTGACTTATCTTTTCTAAAATAAATCACTGTCAACCATCATTCAATTTTGCTGGCTTTTCAGACTTGCTACATTGTTTACAAATGAACTTCAAGCCTGTAAACTATCTACCCTGGAAAACGGAAGCATCACTGACTCGCTCCTTTTAGCTGCTGTCAACGTTCCGACTGCTCGTCCACTTACCATAATCATGTCTTCCTGTGCTAGGCACAATGATGGGACTCTTAACCGACCCTATCAACTCTCCGTCCCCCGCAGACTCAACCTTCAGCAGTTTTACCGCCTCTCCACTGCCTCCTGTCAGCACCACTGGAAGGCGCAAACTCCGAAGCTGTTTCTCCTTTGTGAAAGTAAAACTCTGAAGGAACCGGTGCGGAATTAAAAACCGTAGCCTCTCACCACCCTGCAGAGTGTATGCGTAGCTCAGAGGAGTACTGGGACCTCTGCTTTCCCGATAACTCTTGCAGCCGTCGCAGTGGTGGTACGTGTCGTACGCGGCCCAGTACGAGAGCATCATGGAACAGGTGGGTCGCCTTGGCGACCGTTTGACTGACGGCGGCTGTGTGGGGACGTCGCCGAAACAAGCGTTTCCCGCCGAGGGATGTATCCGCAGCTTGCTGGTGCTGGCGTATCTGTGTTCTTGCAGTAAACAGCTAAATGGTAGCTTGGTTATTTTGCTGTACACAGGCCACACCATTCTTTCGTGGCCGTCTCCTGAAGGATCGGGCGTACCCAGTGCAGTGCTTTCATCTGGGTTAGACAGCGATTCGTTGTAAACATCAACGCGTCTTAGTTTTTGAACGGTTTGGTGCAGCAGACGAATGAAGTGGAGATAAGAGTGAGTTTTACCCACCTGTAAAGGAGAAAATGGAAAAATCTACATGCAATTGTTACAAGGATATTTCTTAGCAAAAATAGTGAGCACCTCGCAAATCAACACTGGTTAATGGTGCGATTCGGTTGAACTAAAAACTGCCTTAAAATGATGACAATGACAATGATGATAATTGATGAGGATTTGAAAACTCATTAATGATATTGTCTGCTCATACGAGTTCGCCGATAGCCAAGAGCAAAAGTGGTGTTTTGCATTCTCGTTCAGCTTGAAGGTGGGGGGTGGGGTGGACCCCGTAGGCTATACCCTAAGCAAGTCTACCCATGTTGTTTGATATTTTTCTCCCTTGTTTATCTGTTTGCTCCCGCTATGCGGACGTGAAAAGCATTAAGCGAGGCTTACCTGAGGAGGTCCACTAAACAGGATTGATCTGGGATGGTACTTGTCAGCGCCGGGCTTCTGTGGTTCATTTCTGCTGTTGCCGCTACCTGTCTCTCCAGCGCTGGTGTCTTGCCGCGTGCTGGCTGCCATGTCATACACACGGTGAAGAACAGGGCCTTGTAGAAACAGAAAGACAAAAGATATTGAACACCTCAAATCTGCCTACCTAAGGATTTTTTTCCTACTCCAATCCTAGCCAGCGTAGCCAGCAGGATCTTTCCTGAATAACAGGCTTGACTTTATCCACAAACTTATTCTTCAAGGTGTTTCCACAGTCGTTTTTATCACCTTACCTATGATTGGCTGGTGTTTTTCTGTTAGTTCTGAATTTCTTGTCTTCTTAGTTGCTCCATTTTCAGTCGCCGATTTGGAATCCTCGCAGCTGCTGTCTTCACCTTCGCTAGCGCCTGCTGTGGCCAATGAAAAAATTACCATGGACATTAAAGGAGTACTGTCACCGGGATTTTTGCTGTTTTTGGTTCAATTCTGCCAAAATTACTGCCTTTTACCTGTTATCGTGCAAAAAATGCTCCTACAGAATCAGCAAGATGAATTCCAATGAAATTTTAGCAGGAAGAGCTAACCATAATATATTTTTTGGTGATTTTTCAATGCATAGCTTGAAATTTTGAAAAAACTGGCAAGTTTTTTCAAATTTCAATCCATTTCCATCCTCATCATCTTAGATGGAATACAGAAGTTTATAGTGTCAATGCAGTACTACAGTCTTTGGCAACAAAACTAGACCATTATTTTAAGGTTTCCACTGATGCATTGGCAGTTTTAAGCTTTTTAAAGTGATGGTACAATAGCGTGACACTGCCCCGTTAAGGAGGCTCGCATCAGTTCTTTGACGTCTGACCAAAGTTTGTTTTCTCATCGGTCTCCAATTTCAAGATTTCGAGATAATTGACATTGACCTTTTTCAAAATGTTCGACCATGCGTTACTGTCGCCATGGTAACAACTGTTGCTTGGAAACTAACGAGAAAATAATCTGTGATCATACATCGAAAAGATGATGTAGTGTCAAGGAAGTCGAAGCTTCTCTTCTATCGGAAATTTTGATTTCAATAGGTACACCGCAAAGCCGAAAAACCTGTTAGGAGCCTCCTTAAATGGGAGAAATTAGAGAATCGGAAAAATTTGCTGTTCCCTCGACAAAGAAAGAAGCTGGGAGAAATAACTTTCTAATTATTCTAAATCACACTACAGTATTTATATCCCCACATTGGTTTTTAAATTGTATATGCAGTAGTCTATCGTTGTTGTAGTGTTTGCAGGGCTAGTTTTCTCCCGAGTTTAATAGATTTCTATATCATTTTATCCTTTTCATAGATTTTATAGCTTTTACATTTTATTCTTCTTTCTATACAGGGCTGTCCTGAAAACTACTTTTGCGATGGCCACATCATATTTTTGCGGGTATTCTTTGCATGGTGTAGGGGTGTCAAAGAGGGGACGTTCTACATTAATGACGAGAATTTAGCTATCTAGCTTTTTCCCTATCTCGAGGTAGTTATTAAAGAGGATTCATGTGGTGGGTAATGTATTATGTTCAGTTCACCTGACGCCATTCTGTTGCTTTCAGCAAAGGACTCCACAGCAGACATTCCATCTTCTTCCACAACATCTGGGGATTATCGTACAAAATCATTCACAGGCACAATCATGCAATTACTATCACTTACAAGCAGCTCATAACTACTCATTCCCAAAATCGACTACTAAGCTTCAACTCGAAAAATAATCCAAAGTTCGTTAAAATTATTTACATATAAACAGCAACAACTATAACAGGGATGAAACATTAAGACAGTGTTGTAAATTATTTTCATGTTTAACTGCTAATGCATATTAAAACGATGAGTAAACCTAACAGCAGCCAGGCCATGCTACTTTCAGCAATTTTTTTTTACCAAGAATGAGTCGCCTTTTTATTAAGAAAATAAGAAGCTATTTAATAACCTGTTTAGCTTAATTTCCTGGTAAGCGCCATTTACATAAGAACCTGTTCAGGCTAACTTGGAAAAATCTAGGTTCTTATACGCGGATGTTACTACTAATTCTACAAGCCATCTGAAATGGTTAAAATACGAATTCAAATAACGACTTTACCGGCGATATCCGGGCTGATAACCACTCCGCTAGCACTGCGCAAAGTTATCACCGGCTGTCTGGACGCATCCTGTTGTGGGCCTGGGACCTGTTTGGGTTTAGGCTCTGTCCACTCACGATAGTAAAGGGACTGGTGACGAGGATTGGACGTCACCACCGGCGGGCGGCCAAGCCCCACCCACCGGGTCTGCGGAGTCGTCGGCAGGAGCAGATGTTTTGGATAACCGTAAAAATCGCATTGGAATGCTTTGAAGACGGAACGCGACACTAGGATCACTGGTAGTGGGTACGCTGATGAATAACGGCTTGTTCTGCAGACCGTTTCATTGTTGGCGTTAGATTCGTCCTTGGATTCTGTTCCCGCCTGACTGGTGGGCTCGCTGCTTTCTATCCCGCGGGATCCAGTTCCAGATCCAATGTAACAAGCAATAGCACTGAATTCCAGCTCCAGTGATGAACGGTACACAAAACCCCTGTCTATGAGCCTCAAGTCTATGTACTTTAAAGACCTGACAAGAGGAAGGAAGACAAGATATTTACCGCAAAATTACAAATGTAAGCCCTGACCCCACCCCCTAGCGCCACACCCTCCCCCTACCCAACCCCCCACCCCCGAGAAAAAAAAGAACAAGATTAAGATTAGGTTTACCAGGTTTAGCAACAACCATAAACTTTGAGGAAACGTTGCCCTTTAAATGTACAAATCCTTAGAAGAGAAACATTATTCCGCACCTACTTGGCACATGCAGCAGATGCTTATTTATTTACCTTGGAAAAGTGTCTCCTGGTCTCTCTCTTCCACTTACAATGATAATGCAAGGGAGATCATGTAGATCTTCAAAGCACTTTGGGCTCCATCTTTCAGCAGACTTGCTTTTGGCTTTCGTGAGTCCTGATTAAAACGGTGAAAAAAAAAAAGGATAAAAGACACCAGTTACAGTTCATCTTACTCATAAGCTTAATCACTTAATCATGAGCGCGAAAAGGTCAAACCCTGTGTCGTTTTGCTTTTTTGTGTGACGAACAAATTTCAGCGGATTCAAATTTGATTAGAGTGGGCCTTGCGCACGGTGTTGGTTACCACGCGTCAACAACCCCTAGTATTTGACTTTCGCCCTAAATTTTGTCGCTAGAACGCTAACTATTTCAATTGTCGCCTACAGATCCTGAACACTTATCATTTAAACAATTCAGGCCTACCTTTCCAGTTGACTTAAGTTCGCGTCATTTTAAGAAAACATGGAAATTGTCTTTACCACTTGCGCCTATATTTGTTTACTTCCGTCACATTTGAGGACAACGTTTGCATCATTTATCAGCGTTTCGAACGTGCAAGAAGCGTGCGTTTGGTTGGTTTGTATCGTTTGACAGGCAATTTCAAACGTGCGTTTCTTTCGTTTCAAGAGTTTGGCATCGTGCGTTTCTATCGTTCCAAACGTTTGGTTCGTTTCAAACGTGTCGATGGTTTCAATCGATGTTTACCCTGAACCTCGCACCGAAAATTAAAAGCCATCGAAGATTTTCATCGCGACCCAGCTCCAAAATATAAAAAAGAACCAGTTTCAACGTGAAATAAAACAGAACTTAATTCAGAAGCTTTGATAACACAGGGCACAGGAATTGAAGTGCTAACTTTCACTGCTGAAGTTAAGCTTAGAAACTTTTTAAGACGCTGGGAATTTATATTTTCATTCTTAATGAAATTCGATCGGAGAAGAAATCTGCCGCCTTGGACGTGACGAATGTTGTTGACTCTTTTTGTGTCATAGCGATTGTAATGTTTGGCAAAGCATTCAATCTGTATTTCTTTTACTTAGACTTACCTGTTATTAAACTTATAACATTTTGATCGACTGCCTCGTTCAAAGACAAAATAAGAAATTTGTGTGACCGTGTGCTTTGGGAATTTAACAATGTAATTTCTTTGGCGCCGTTCCGACGAGACAGAAAATGTACATTCAACAACAAACCACACTTGAAAGCGCCGGTTTGCGATGACATGCAGGGTATATTTTCCACAGAGGCGAAATTTATGAATGGAACGATATGTTGTATTGTGAGAAAATTCAAGGTTTTTAGTTTTGGAACTGTTTGAAAAGAGGTATAATTGAAACAGCTAAATTAATTTCAGTTCGCGGGAAAATTTCCCGTGAATTTTCAGATCAAGAAAAGGAATTTGCACAAATGCAAGAAAGCTAAATTTATCATTTTGTACAATTATTTTTAGACTTTGATCGATAAAGATAGACAGGAACCTCTCATACAACTGAAGTAATTCGACTGGTTGTGAATTATATCTATATATGTACTGTACTACGGCGGAATGATTAGGATGATTGTGAAGATGAAACCGACAGCGAACGATTAAAAAGTTCCGAACGCTTGAAACGATTGAAACGCAGCTAAAAATAAGAAACGTTTGAAACGTTTGAAACGATTGAAACGATTTATTTACACGATTCACACGCTAAACTCTGCGAACCAAACGCACGTTGCAAACGCCAAGTGCACGATAATTTCAATGGCCGGGATCCCTTGCCGACGAACCCAAACATGTGACACTGAACTTGTCAAAGCCACTGCTTCATTATCAACTTATTCAAAGTTTAATGCGACGGATGAGAAAGTACAATTAATGTGCATCTCAAAAAGGTAAGAATTAGTGTGATATTGTTGTAGGTCGCAATTTTAAGTGTAAATTTGTCCACCTTCTTTCTTCCGAATTTGAACAGTTTTGCGCGAACGCGTTTAAGTTTTTTTTAATTTTTCACACGAAATAATAGGTTTTCTTGATATTTCTTGTATACAAGTTCATGCACATAAAATTTAGTTTTAGTTTATGTTTTTGAAGTTTCCAGATAGTTTCTACGTTTCTTGCTTTGGACTGTTTTCTAGCGTCACACCTAATTTGTTACGCGCGTGGTAACCAACATCGTGCGCAAGGCCAGTGCCAGAATGCGTGTGGACAAGACCACACTTAAGTCTAACGCCAACACAAGGCCGAGAGTCTGCACTGTGGTGATGTTGGTGATGATGATAGTGATGGTAGATGTGATACATGTTGATGATGATGATGATGATGATGATGATGGCGATAATGTTGATGATGATGATGATGGTGATGGTGATGATGATGATGAATAGTTAATTGAGTTTTGAATTTCACAGGTTGTAGTTTATCGCTGGGCAGAATGAAGATACTCAGTTATTTCTTTTCCATTCACTTCTTCAGTTGATTTTAAACTGTTATGATTGCCACCTCTCAAAATTCTCTTAAAACGCTAACCTCTTTGCTCCCTCCACAATCTCAGCCGCTTCAAGAAATACTCTTCAATTTCCAGCTCACTGACGCCATTGTCATGGATGATAGCAAATCTGAACTGGAAGCCAAGCCTGTATTGTGCAAAACAGTATTCTGTTAATATTGGAACAGGACGTGTTACACTTTTGATAGGTGACAGGTTCTGAAAGGACAAGACTCCACAACACCCTTAAATGGCACCCATAAAACAATATCCATTCGCTTTTCACGTTTGTTCGATTGTTTTGTTTTTTACTTTTTAAAGAAACAGTCGTTTTAAGATTGATTTTGTTCCAAAAATTACCACTAAACCAAAGAAGCTCAGAGCATCAAACACTTCTACAATATACTGTCTGTTTTCATTTCCACTCCTGGGATTTGTTATAGTTTTATACGCTAGGTGATTTAGGAAATTTTCAGAATTCCCAGTTGGCTAATTTTATTGTATTTCACCTCTATTAAGCGGTCACGTGGTCAATTAAAATGCGATACTTTGACACCAAGATACGCGAACCATGTCCAGAATCAGCGTAAGAGTGGTTCATGTTGAATGTAAAACTGAGCGTTATTAATGTGGTTTACAACAAAGACGCGATTCCCTAACAAACAACATTAGAGCTTTAGGCGTGAAGTTCCTTGAGCTTGCAGTTACTTGATGTGTTTCTCATATTATTTTTATGTTACTATTGTTGTTAACCGACACAATATTCCGTATGCAAGGTACAGTTCCATTTTTGCCATATTACATAGTACATTTTGGAAAACCTCTACTGAGCAGTCAGTTGGCTCTTTCCCGAGGGTGACCTTTTAATAGAGGTTTGACTGCAACTTCACCCAGAGAAAGCGCGGTGAATCATGCAAAGAACTAACCTATCACGAGTGTTTTTCAGGCTTTCAAACGCAAGATTGGCGAGCTCCACGGACGGGATCCGAATAACAAGCATAGCACCACTGCCATCAGCATTATGCACTGGCGACTCAATGATCTCTCTCATGATCTGTATTGTCTTCAATGTACAGTGTGGCTCGGCAGGCTTGATTCCCGCTGACCACATGATAGCGGCACAGTAGTGACGAATGAGCAGGTAGCACCGCAGAACACTCAGATTCACGTCATCTGTGGTTCTTTACCAAAGAAACAAAATCGTGACTAATTAGAGCGGTTTTCAATTGAGTGTCGCATAACCAAAACCAAAGCGATTACTTCAGCCCATCACAACAGACCAAACAGTGCAATGAGCCAATCAGAATTCGAAGCAATTACATGTAACCGGCGCAAAGCGCGGGAAAATGCGCGCGTGCAAGTCGAGATTGGTTTTGGTTTTGCTTCCCATTGGTTGAGAAAGTGGCGCGAGTTTTACTGACCAATCACGGGACGAAGTAAAGGCAAAACCAAAGCAAACGAATATTACTTTCGACACTAAATTGAAAACGACTCTAGAGTAATAATAATAATCATCATCTTCTTCTTCTTCTTCTTTTTCTTCGTCTTCTTCTTGAGTCACTGGATTCCATTCCTTCCTTCAAAGCTCCTTGTTGCAGAATACGGCAGCTTAAATTTCCCATTTTTATTGACCCTAGGTACCAACGCTTTCAGACATTGCCAATCATCAACTTTGAAAATTATCGCCAGTCTATTAATCTAGCAAGGCAGCAAAGGATAGCAGTTCTTAAAGATAAACTTGCATCAACTCTAGTTAAAGACAGGTGTGACTACAGCCACTATGATTACCTGCTAGTTCTTAATGCCATCTTCTCAAATGCATCATCCTGCCTGACCAATGGAAACTGGTGAGTCCATTTGATCGACTCACAGTACTCCTTCATCCCAAAGTACGTGCCTTCATTAGTCTCCAAGTTATCACTGGAGTTTTCGACCACACTCAAAGACACGCCATCTGTTGCAAGAGTATTAAAGGAGCAGGGTCACGATATTTTGGAGACATAAAAAAATTCACTCAACTAATGCGAAACAGTGAAATAACAAATTTTCAGGGAAGATAAGCACCAAAGAGACAAGAATAAATGCAAATATGCCGAGGATGGTGAAGGATGTAGAAAATTGAAACGGATTACAAATGACCTTTTGAAAAATTTAGGCTAATTGTTTCAAAAACATAATTTGTAATCCGTTTGAATCTTCTCCATCCTTCACCATCCTTGCCATATCTGCATTCATTCTTGTCTCTTTGGTGCTTGTCTTTCCTAAACATTTGTTATTTCACTGTTTCGCATTATTTAAAAGTACTTTTTTTTATCTCTGTAATAATGACCCAAAATATCTGCGCCCTCATCAGCTATCACGCGATAGAAATCTCGAGCTCATAATCTAATTGTTAAATAGAATGCCCCATAGTGTAAGTGGTTGCCTATACGTGTTAAGCCCTGACCAAACTATCGAACAAAGTTGAATTGAACGTTCCAACTTTGCTTGATCCAACATCGTTCGACTGTTTGGCTGCCCATGTTGAATGATGTTCGTCCAACAATTTTTGCTCGATCAAATGTTGGATAGAGTTTGCTTTTGATCAAACATTACGTCCAACAATTTTGCTCGATGAAAAAATGTTGTAGCGTTTTGCCGCTCTTCCAACAAAGTTGTATGTTAAAGTGAGTCACGTACGCCCTGCTAGCCAATCAAAAATCACTATTTTGGTGCTCTGTTTGCAGATGTCCGGTTCAATAGCGTTTAAAATTTCTGCGAACTGATCCAGTCTCATTCTCATCATCTCCTTAATCATCGCGGGTGTAACTTGCAATGATAACTGTAGAGCGGCATGGAACATACCCTTTTCAGCTCGTTCTCTTAACAATTCCAAGGTTTTTACTCGCCTGACACCGTCATTTACGTCCTCGAACAGCTCTAGTACCATAAACATTACATGTAACGCTATATAAGCACTATAGAATGCCCCATAGTGTGAATGGTTGCAAGTACGTGTATGGTTAAGAATATGCAAAAATGCTCAATGAATTTGTGAACAACGAAAATGAGTGACGATTCGTTAAAATGAATGTATTTTGACGTTAATGAGCCTGATACCTGCGTTATTGATAGTATATTTTCTGGTAATGATCAGCAAAGGTTTACCACAGAAAAGTAATCACTGGCTTTGCTAACCTGCTTCAGATCGGACATCAGTCCAGTAGACCTCGTTGTTAGGATCAATAAAAGAGCAGTTCGTTTGAAAGAGGTAAGGCGTTGCCGTCACATAGAGTACCAGCACATTGTGAGCCTCCAGAAATTCGTTGTAGTATGGAAAATCCAGAATCCCATGAGGGCTGGCAAAGAACTGCGCCTGATCGAAAACAACAACAAACAAGACTTCTGGTTTACTATGAACCTGCTCCAAAAGCTTCAACAACTGGTCTTGTGTTTCTTCGACGCCGCTGTGTTTGATAACATACTTTGCTGCCGTTTTGAACAAGACAGCTTTGTCAGCAGTTTCCAGATCCAGTTCAAAGAGGAGACCCGAGCTGCAGAGTCTTTGAGCGGTTTGGTTGAAAATTGTTGTCAGTGGAGGCACAATGATCGTCGTAGACACAGCGGTGAAGTTGTTGAGATCAAGAGAGTTGATATTTTCACTAATTGTGCAGACTTGGTTCAGAAGGTGCTTGGCCATCAGATGCTGGCTAGCAAACAGGGCTTGATTTTGAGGCTGGAAAACGGCCGCTGGAACTCGCGGCTCTAACCGCGCGGCCTCGTCCACCATCACCTTTGTTCTTGCAAAACCATTGAATGGAACAAACACTAACTGTCCTTGGCCCATGGCCTCTTCGAAGTTGTTGATCATTTGCTCAAGGGCGTCGCTAGAGAGCTTAAAAAGGTGTTCAAGCCGACTAAGATTGTCCGCAATCCGCGCACCCACAGGGTGACCAATCATGGCCTCAGACAGATACTTAGCCTGTAAAATGCTTGTCACAAGCAGGCAAAACTCGGGTGATTTCTTGGTCGATGTTGCTAGGACGAAAATAAAGTCAGGCACGGGAACCTTTGGAAACTTGGATTGGTTGTGCCGGTGAATTTCCCAGACAAACTTCAAGGCCCTGAAAATCGCATTGTCCAGGGACACTGGCGATGACACAATCTTGACACGCCCTTTAGAGTTTGCCGCGGTCAGGCTGGCTAGCACTGGAAGCTGCACGTGCATCACCGCATTGCTCTGTGCAAGCACATGCACCTGTTGCTGCACCGTAGCTGTCAGCTCCAGCCTGGCATCCTGCAACAACTGTTCAATGTCCTCTCGAATGATGCGATCATCGTCAACAAACTGGGTGAGATACTGCACAGTCAATAACACGGCCATCTGAGTAGTCAGGCATGGGACATTGCCGTAGTACGACCTAGCCTGCTTTTCATGGCTGTCTGGTGCACCTGCCGCCACGGAGCTGTAGACACCCGATATCATGCTACCAAACTGGCTGTGGTCCGAGACAAGCGGAGGGTCGAAGCACCCTACTAGAAGGTCACTTATGATGATGTCCTCCATACTGCAGGATGTTTTCGGTATGGAGTGCTGGCATAGAAGGAGCACTGGACGCACGCCGCATGCTGTTGTGAGCCAAGGTTCTGAAGGGAGTTCCCCTGTATCTGATCCAGTCACAGATCTACCAGTGTCACTCGAATGGCCATCATCTGAATATCAGGCAGAAAACAGTGTAATTACAAGCAGACAAATAGTTGTGGAATGAATGACACCACGCTTTCAGGTGTTTAAATTACGTTTACAGCATAAAGAAAATTCGTTTTCACAGGTCGGCAAAAAAGCTGTGAATGTAACTTCTTCTTTGAAAGATAAAATTAACTCAAGAAGCTTACAGCAGGTGGGCAAATCTAGGTTTAAAGGAGGTCAATTTACCTAGTGCCTGGCCTGCAGTGAAGCACAATATAATAAAAGTAGGAAATTCAGCTATTTCAATCCAAAATGGAAGCTTCTTTTTTAAGTTAAGGTGACTCACAAAGGTTTCCAGCACTCGTACTTTGACAGACCAATACTACCACTCTATAGTGTCAACTGGTGCACAAATGTCCAATCATTAGTGAACAAGTCGTGGCCATTTTTTCAACGTACAGGTCTCCATATACATGAACCAACAAAATAACTTACTGAAACACTGCAAATTTTAGTCGTAAGTGAGTTGACTCATTCATTATTACAGCGATTTTCAATTGAGTGTCGTAAAACCAAAATCAAAGCAATTACTCCAGCCAATCACATCAGACCGAAACAGTGCAGTGAACTAATCAGAATTCGAAGCAATTACACGTCACCGGCGCAAAGCGCGGGAAAATGCGCGCATGCTAGTTGCGATTGGTTTTGGTTTTGCTTCTCATTGGTTGAGAAAGTGGCGCGAGTTTTGCTGGCCAATCACAGAGCGAAGCCGTGTAAAACCAAAGCAAACACAATTTACTTTGATGTTCATTTGGAAACCGCTCAATTGCTGTTGGTTAATTTTTAACTGCAGAGTGAAGCAAGCATTCTGTGTAGTTTGAGGCACGTGAATGGACAGCTAAGATCAAAAGTATACAATTCCATAGGCAACTGAAAACTGTGGCAGAAAAAAAATGCAAATCAGGATTGAAACCTGGAATGGGCTAGTAATCTATGCATCGCATATGCATAATTTATGCCATGTATACAGCTCCTTACCACTCCCCATGGGTGATTCACTGCCTGTAGATTCCCAGCGTCTCCTCTTAGCAGCCAGCCCAGAACTGTAGGATTGTTCTGCTGGGCTTTGTTTCATTGGATGCATCACAAGAAGGCTATCGTCTCTTGGTGACTCTGCAGCACTCGGTCCCTGCATAGAGCTTGACCGAGACTGTAGTGATAGCAGATGAATTGGAGCTAGAAAACAACAAGATAACATTAAACAAGAACCTATTGCAGGTACATGTAGACCTTACAGCGAGGTACTAAAGGACAGCTACACGTAGGATTTGAGTAATATACATGCTCTGGACATATAGCACATTCTGCTCCCTTATTCTCCAAATTAGGAATTTTAGATATTTTTCAGATAAATACGTTTCAAATAGCTAAATTTATGTACTGTTTTCACAACAACCTGTTGCCTCATTGTCTGTCAACTTTCTTACAAATAGTCAAATTCATAGCTATAGCACCAGAAGAGCCAACAATTATCGCGTGCATCATTGCCGAACTAATCTGAAAAAATTCACAATTCTTTACCAAGGTCCAAAGATCTGGAATTACTTCCCTGTTACAATCACTTTTCTATCAAGTTTTCCTAACTTTAAGAAGAAACTGCTAAAGTTTTTAGTAAAATAATTGCTGAATTGGCTAGGCCACACACTTGAGCACTATCTATTTTCATATTGTCGGTATGCACAAGGTGGCCTCAACTAAAAGCCTGGTGGTTTCTAGAGATCACCTTGCCACATATTGTACTTCTTATAAATTGTTAATGTATTAGGAAAAAAGGCAAATAAATGATGATGATGATGTTACTGCAAGGTGAAGGTTCAAATACTTCTTACAGTAAGCCAAAATTAAGGCTTTAAAGGCTATGTCATGGTGATTTATACGTTTTGGAGGTCTAATTTAAACCAAGCACCCTAAGGTACCATTGCTCATAAAAAAGGGCAAGCCAGAATGCCAAGATATCAAGCTACTTCTCAAAGGGCAAGCAAACCATAATCTGTATTTGCCTATTTTTTCACAGCACAAGATGGAACTTGAAAAAGTTGGCCCAATTTTTTCACATTGCAATCCATTTCAATCCTTGCCATCCTAAGCCAAAGAGGCTTATTTATAGTTTTGCTAAATTGGTAAAATAATTTTAAAGAAAACAGAACCATTATTTTAGGGTTTTCTTTCTTTCCAATACCTTTTTCAGCTTTTCAAAGTAATATTAAAAAACTCTAAAGGGCTGGAGGTCTTTGCATAATTATAAGACTTCTTCTAAAATCCCATCAATTTTTCAACGCATGATTTCATTCATTAATACCTGCAACATCCTTTTTTACGTCTACGTCTCCAGGTGAATATGAGGGTGAAATGTATGGCACCGTCATTGGAAATGTTCTTTTCCTTCCTTCAACTGCCACAAAAAAGAGAGGATAATTATATTATTATTTAGTATAAATCTAATAGCATTCTATCATGAATGTCGTCCCTTCATTTGCTATGCTACTCGCTATCTATTGTTCAGTACAGACACTTCAAAAACTCCTTTATTATTCATGAAGGAAATACAAAAGAAATTTTAAAATGTTTAATGTCTGTCTTTATATCTGATAGAGACATGGCTAAATTTTATGTCCCATTTTCTAGGCCAAAATAAACCAAAATCTTAATATTAGTGTAAGAATGGATAGATGCATGAAGTAAAGCTTTCGAAGCTGGTCAATAAATTTGCAAAAGTGTTTTAAGTAATACATAAAATATGACCAGGAGACCTTTATGGGCAGTTAAAACAGCGAGCCACAGGCGAGCCGTTTTAAAGCCCATAAAGGTCTCACGCGAATATTTTATGTTACTTGTGAAATGAAACAATAGATTGTGTTTGTCATGTTTCTAATGTTAATCAGTAGAAATCTGTATCAAAGTTAATGCATACTAATTAGTGGAGCAGGACACCTTTATGAAAGTTAATAATTTTTATTGGGGTTTAGAGAGGTATACATGTGACTCAAATACTACCCGTAGATTGGTCGTTAGTCATATGAATTATTAATGAATTTTACAACAAGTCCTAAAACACTCGGCTGCACCTTGAGATAAATCCTAAACACTCCTGTTCATTTATGAAAGACTTCTTCAGTCATGCGAAATGCATCTGCTGAACATGAAGGACAGAGCGCTTCAATTTACTGATTGCAGTCCTGAGAAGCTTAATTTATAATCAACCTTTCTTTGGTAATGAAAAATGTTCACACTTTTAAAAACTGGTAAGAAGAAAATGTGCCTTAACTCAGAGATGTTGCAAAGAATCGTAGTTGATAAAGATTCTCTAAATTTTATAGGATCTTCTCTGATTTTAAATATTATTCTCTTTTTATATGTTTCCAGCTTTTGTAAGATCTACATGTAAGAACAACTTGAAATAGATTTCAAAGGATCCTTGAAAGTTGTGATTTTTCATCAATATTTTTTCATTGATGCTACACTGTATATTAAAGGATCCTATCACGATCTTGTTTACTACTGGGGAAGTAAGATAACACAACAAAATTAACACTAAAATGCAGATTTTGCCATAGTCCAGTAACTTAAAATAATAATTATACTTTAAGATATTAAAGTTGCATGGTTGTAAAACAAATGCAAATTTCACTGGTCTCTGAGGCTCAATTTTTTGCGAAAATTTTTCTTAGAATCTAACACTCCTTTGCAATCAAACAAACTGTAAGGTTTGAGAACGGAAAAATGCTGGTCTCAACCTCTCGCATAGTCTCATAAATTACTTCCTATTTACCACCCCTAAAGGTTTCATTATTGCTGTAACTGTTATGTACATGTACCTTTCCATGGTATAGCAGGCCCCTTGCGTATTCGCCCGCTGGATTCACGGACAATGTAGTACTTCAAATGCTTCTGTTTCTTGGGTTGCGTAGCTAGCTTCAGGTTAATATGACTAGAAAACTCAGTGAAGTATCTGAACCCCTTGGCTCCGCAGCCAATGCAGTTTCCGCTGAACCCCAGCATTGTAACATTGTTCTTCTCATCTGGCAGAAAGCGCCTGTCTACCTCGGCTACCAACATCATGCCTGGCAACATTGGAGATTTTGCACCCACAAGCACAAATCCTTCAGAAGCTCGTACTGTCTTGCCACTGAGATGGGAGAGTCTCAGTTCTCCACCCGCCTGACAAAGACCTGAAAATTTAAGAGTTTACAGGACTACCAGAGCAGCATCGAGGGACGCAATCGTAACAATTTGGACAAACTACTGGTCTGTTCACATTTTTTCAAAAACATCACAATTTCAACAAACGCAAGGGCAAATCTACAGTATTAATCTGTGTCAATCGCAAAAGTTGCGAGAACAAATTTCAGCTGATTTGTGGTCTGCTGTTGTGTGCTTCATGTGGCTGTGCAAAAGTGGCACTTGGTATAAAACTGCTCTGTTTTTTTTCTAGTTTGTAATGCTGTACATACCAAGGCTTTTAATCATCAAGGCTTTTAATCATCCTAAATGACTACAAATTAATATTTAAAGTAGAAGGGGGGAAATGGGAAAATGACCTCAAAACGTTTTAAAACAAATAGCACACTCTGCCACTTAATTGCTTTGTTTTACTGCATAATTTGATCTGTAAATGTCATGCTATTTTTTACAATTTTGTTCTTCACACACCATTATAGGCTCTAGTAAACTGTGAGTACACCAAAAGGCTTCAGGACAATGACTTAATGACAGGAAGATCTTTCCACTTTGTGAACCTTGCAAAAAGGACTGAACTGTGACATGATGTCAGCATGGCTAATTAACAATTCAGGAACTACATGTACACATCACACCATTTCACCAACTGTAAAGAAACGAGTCAGTTCAACTGAAACTCAATGTTAGCATCATAATGCTCTTAGAGGATGAAAGATAATCCTAGTACATTCACTGTGTCAAAATATAATAAAATTATTGTATTTTAGACAAAAAATGTTGGAAAAAGAGTAATATTTGAGTAAGAAATATACCATCATGAGACTAAAATACTGCAATAATACTCTTTTTTTGACTTAGTTTTGTCATTTGTTGTCTCAATATTCTGACACAATGAACATACTTAGATTATCACGTGCTGAAACTCAGCAGACATACCGCCCTCTATGACCAAAAGTACCTGGTGTTGTGCAGATTGGTCCAGATTGTACAGACCGACTGTGCAAGCCTGAGGTTCTGGCAGGTTCACTTGCAGCATGTGGTCCAACAAAAGGAGAGCCTCTGGCTCCACTGTACCCTTCATCCTCATCACTACTGGGTCTTGCATCACTGGGCATGTCTCCTCGTGCAGCTTGATTGACAGGTAAGGGAGGAGTGTGAGAAAGCTGCATCAGTCTGGAAGAATCTGAGAAAAAAATAAACAAACCACAATAAGGATAATTCCTCTTCATTTTTAAAAATAGGTAGCCTAAGGGCTACATGTGTGGGATACCACAGTACTATATACATAAAAAACAACAGCAACAACAACTGATCGATTAGCTAGATCACTGGTTATAATGAATAAATAAGACTGAAAAGTCCAATTCAAATGTATACAATGTACACATAATTGCTTCAGGGTAGTGACAGCAAGTGAAAATCAACGTCTGTTGAGGTCATTATTTGAACCATTGAGTGGAAAAATCAGTAGAATCACTTTACCACTAGCAAATCTAAACTTTCATTGAAACTAGTGCAATTCAATGAAATATTTGCTCAGATACAGCGAACATCAAGAAACATGGTTTCACTTGTCGCTTTTTCAACTTCCGCCGGTTCATTTATAATATATTACAGACCGCATACAGTAATTGCAAACAGTTACCACAACCAGTTGCCATTTTCATACCGAGAATTACTTGTTTTGAATTTGCCTTGCTGTTTGTTTTTGTTACTAAATACAAGTACTTTTACAATTTTATCACAAAGCTCAGATAAACATGGAATTATGCAAATTGCTGTTTGGCTTTCAACTGCATGGTCCTGCATGGCAATGTGAAATAAGCTCAAAAACTACTTTCTTGCTCACCTTAGAATAAGCGCTGTTAGTTAATGTTAACATTGTAGCAAAAAGGTAAAACAAATTTTTCTTCCAAGCTGGCAAAGAAATTTTCGAAATGTTGCTCTGAAATCTGTTGATTGCATGATCACATTCGCTGAATGAAATAGGTCGGATAACTCTGGTTGCCTAGCACGTGACATAAATATTCCAAAGATAAAATATTTTCTATCACTTTCTGTGAGCTTTTAATCAAGGCCTCTGTTGAAGTACTTTCTTGTTCTTACTTTATTTTATTTCTGTGAAAGCCTTTCATCAGAAGCAGCGAAAAGTATCGTGAAAATCTCTCTTATCTCTCTTTAGATCTGGCTTGACAGTCAAAGTCGTCAAATTGTCTGACCACTTTTGAAGCGATTAAATTTCATTCTCAGTCGAAGAGTTTCAGGTAATGGTCAGTAAAGGTGTATCCAGTCAAATGTCGTCATTCTCAGGCGAACAGCTTCGGGTAATAGTCGGAATGTTGCATGTTAGCTAGTTAGCTAGCTAGCTAGCTAGTGTTTACAGAGCTGATGGCAATAGTGTGGGATACTACAGGTATCCCACAGAAAAACTGACTTACATTCACATACTGTGCTTTGATATCAGAAAGAAACACTGTATGTTACTAAACAGGGCAATATTACCAGTTTACAGTGTTGTCTTGACTCGAGATTCAAGGGATTTCTTACTGGGATTATCAAGTTCGTGAACACTAACAAGTATCCTTGTGGACAGATACTAGTACACTGTAATGGTTAAGATGGAAATAAACTGATTGAAGCTCAATAAAAAATTAAAGCATTGTCATTGTCTTAAGATCCTTTCAGGAAAGTCCTGCACATTGGAAAATGCTGCTAAACATAAACCAAGGTTTGCATTTTCGTGGACTTCTATAAAGTAACAATAACAACAACATTAATAATAATAATAATAATAATAATAATAATAATAATAATAATAATAATAATAATAATAGAGGTGCTCTGATGGCAAGTCGTTGTTGGAAAGGGGTACACTAAATACTTTCTCAATTACTTTGTGAAACTGAGAGGAAAATCAGGTTATTACAAAGGAACAAAATACAAGAGAGAAAACAACATTTCCAAACGGAGGTGAAACATTTGAGTTGACTTAAGTTCTTGTCCCAATCAAGGAAAAAGTGAACTGACTGCTGGAAAAGAAGTTTCTGAAAATAATTAACAATTGAAAAAACTACATGATGTATGACTGAGAGGTGCTGTAAATACATGCCCAGAAACTTACTGAAGTATGCTAAACAAACAGCTATTGCTTAACCTTCCAACTGCCAAAAAAGTATAAATCATGACTAATAATATTATTATAATTATGTTTAAAAGAGTGTCTAAAAAACAAATACACATACATATTACAGTATATGACTATAACAATATTGAAGTGTTATTCAGTCTTTGCAATAATAATATTATTTAAGAGAATGAAATCAATGTATGAAAATCACATACATTAGAGCTGTGCATTAAAGAATGAATATGTGAATGATCATTGCAGTTATGGACACTACTTAAACAGTAGTGAAAATAAAGCCTGGACAAAACAAATTCAGGCTTGTACAGGAATCAAACCCATGACCTCTGCGATACCAGTGCAGTGCTCTACCAACTGAGCTAACAGGCTCCCAGGTGGCTTGTAGGTCAGTTGGCAGAGCACTGCACTGGTATCACAGATGTTGTGGGTTCGATTCCCATACAAGCCTGAATTTATTTTGTTCAGGCTTTATTTTCACTACTGCATAAGTAGTGTTCGTAACTGCAATGATCATTCACATATTCAATATTATTTAACATGTAAACAAAGATAGGTGTTGTCAAGGGTAGTCTTTGAACTGCCTCCAGTATATCTAAACAACAGAACATATTTCCCTCCATGGAAAGTATTAATGATTCATGTTATTACTGACAGTTACATATTAAGTGAATCCTCCAAGAAATTGTTATGGATAAGACTTAGACTGCCACGTTTTGTTTTTCCAATTTGCCATAATTTCAAGGAGCATTACCAGTACACTAAGATATCTTTCAATAAAAGCACCAACATCCCATCAAAAGTGAAAACGGGGTCAGGATCAAAACTTTGCGTGACATTAGGGGGCTGATACTCAAAATTGTAAAACATTTGGCCTGATGATTCTTTCTTCTTCTTAATTTCTAACTAAAGGTAGAACAATTTAAAGCTTCAAAGACAAAGCAATCTCAAATGTACTGCCAATATTCATAATGATGTGTTGATACCATATATTGATCCTTTATATCTTGGTCTCTCACCAAAAAAACAGGAAATTATATTTTACAAACTTTTTATTGCTGTATTGCCAGTAACAAAGAGTTACAGTTCTTAGGAAATAAGAACCTCTCTGAAAACCACTGTATATAATGAAAGCATCCAGCTAGCTAAATATCATGTTGTTGTAATATCATATCCCGTGAGGCTCTTACATGTAATACAGCTGTAGTGACTGTTGTCAACACTATGTGGATTTAGAATATATTCCACACCTCCCCTGTGGAAATTAATTGGAAATCCTATGGGGGAATAGACAGCGAGTAGTCTCTAATTTCAGCGATGGATTGTGGCACAGGCAAAAGACACACGCACATGCCAAGTTGCAAGGAGACACAATGCGAGGGGAGCGGCAAAAATTAGAGACTACAGACAAAGCCAGGGAGTTTGACCTTTCACAGCCAAGTGATTTCAAGGTGTAAATATCATTATTGTCTTTCAAGCCAGTTAAGCGCAACCAGTGAGATTCCTTCTCTTGGCTTCCTGTCACTTGCTCCTGTCATCGATAAACTGTGGTAGATGTTAAAGCAAAAATGAATGAAAAGCCGTGTATAAATGGCAGAAACAACAAAGAAAGCTGCAGGAAGGCCTCCTAAAAGCCTACCTGTAACAATATCTGCCCTGTTTACGGTTGCAATTTTCTTGTTAATTATGAGGATTTCAAGCGAAGTGTTTCTATGCAAAATCTGTGTGAGATCACAAAATGGGCCACAGTGGAGAAACATCGCCTTGTGGAACTCCTAAGTGAACTGGGGTTTGAGTGTGAGCAATCTTCTTAACTCTCGTCCCCAGTGTGTAAGAATTGTGCCAGGAAAATCCATACTGCAACTGCACTGTTTCATTTCTTTCAAAGAAATTTTAGTGCACAAACCAAGCCGCAAAGTTGTTTGAAGTCTACCAATGAGTCTTTGCCAATCGTGAGCGTGAGGTTTAAACACATGGTGTGTTCCCCTTCTACAAATTCTGTCACCTCAAAATCAATTAGACTGGAGTCATCGCTGGAAAAGAAACCAGTGAATCAAGAAAAGCGAGGAGATCCATAAATTATGGCCCTGATCAAAGAGTTAGTGATCTTGAATGAAACTGAAAAACCTCGTCAGAGTGGTGTAATCTATATCAGATCAATGTTGTTATGAGTGTTGACAGCGGCTTGTGAACTGTTGACGGATTTTAAGAAAGTCAAGCCAATCAGAGTTTTGCCCTTAGAATGCACGCGCTTAATTCAAACTCCCTGGCTTTGTCTGTAGTCTCTAATTTTCAGTGCTCCCCTCGCACCACATCTCCTCATAATTTCACGCATGCGTGTCTTTTGCCTGCCCCACAATCTACCGCCGAAATTAGAGACTACTCGCAGTCTAATGGGGGGAGAGACAGGAGCAAACCAAAAACCTTCCTTTGGAAGTCAGTATAGATATTCTCTGAAACAATACAAGCTCCTATAAGCTCTAAATTTCAATGGCGGGGATAGTGTTGCAGCCCTATTGTTCAAGGGCTAGGGTCCATTGTTTGGGTTGTTTGTTCTCTGTTGTCTCACCTGAAGGGTGGTCTCCAATCAGGTGAGACCTTGTAAGAGCTGCAAGGTGACCCTGTAAACTAGCTTGGAACAGCAAAGTACCTACATGAGGCCTTCAAAGGGGTGGTCTTGTGTTACTAGCTTTGTTGCTCATTTACGACTCTGTCTCTCACTTGCTTTGTTGGGGACAAATGTTGTTGTTGCAAAGAAAACAAAGAGGAGTAGAAAGTGAATTGTTTCTGTCGCAAACTGGCATGCTTCTTCTGCCAATTTCTGTCAGTTGTCAGTGTTTTAAGACAAGATTGTCCCCTGTTTCTGGAGCCATGTTGCTTTTCACTTCTACCACTTGGAAGGCCTCCTGCATGTACATGCATGTACAGAGTACACCTGTAACCAGTGGCCGTCATCAATTGACTGATGATTTCACAAGTACCACAAACTAGTTGTTCTAGAAAGAAAGCCAACCCCACCCTTCAGGAAATTCCAACTCACTGATTTAAAAGCTATGACTTTTAAGAACTCCTCTCTTTCGAAACTTCCACAAACATGCAGTGGGAGGGGTGCATGGACATAACAAAATTTCTGGAAACCAGACAATGAGTCTGTCCTCTAATCTTCCTCTACCCCATGCTTTGCCAATGTTGCATACTTGTAGTTACTGGGCCGGAGCAGGGTTGGCACAGTGGTTGCAGGCCACTTGCCTTCCACCAATGTGGCCCAGGTTTGATTCCCAGACTCAGTGTCAGATGTGCATTGAGTTTGTTGTTGGTTCTCTACTCTGCTCCAAGAGGTTTTTCTCTGGGTACTCCAGTTTTCCCCCTCTCCTCAAAAATCAACATTTCCAAATTCCAAATTTGATCTGGATGTAGGACCTCACTGGAAAACACTTCGGTGAGTGGAGCTTCCTGGGTAAATATCGTGATTATATTATATTTTAGTATAAATCTACTAGCGTTCTATCACGAATGCCGTTCTCTGATTGGCTATGCTACTCATTATCTGCTCTGTGATAGATAGTGAGTAGCAGTTGTCATCAAAATGGCGGCCGCTTCTTTGCATTTTTCAAGTGTCTGCGAGAAGGATATAGATAATTTACTTGTTTACATGTAGTTTTGAACGACTAGTAGATTTATACTAACAAAAACAATTAGATTATTTGCTCTTGATTTCTTTGCATGATAGGTGATTCAGGCTGTGCCCTCATCAGCTATCACGTGATAGAAATCTCGAGCTCATAATGTAATTGTTAAATATTACTGAAAATTCCTATTTCCAACATGGTAAGAGAATGGTAACATTACTAACTCTTTGTATTCTTAACCATCTCAGAATAACACCCTAATACATGTAGCTTTAATTTGCTTCCTTCAACAGTTTACCAGTCCTACATGTACTTTTAGCCCAAACATTAAATGGACATGACATTTTACATGGATAATATCATTGTGATTGTTGTTGAAATTTTTCACAGGTTTTGTTGATCAATTGATAGAGCATTCATGACCAAACCATTTTAAAATAATAAACAGAACTTAAAAATCTGGCTCTTAAAAGAAGCTTCAAATGTTTCTATACATGTATATTAAATAAATAGGATCCTCTTTGAGTTTACAAAGCAATTAACAATGTAACTATTGTAAAAGTTTTAGCAATTCAGTAGCAGATCTGTAATATTTTGAAAGAAAATTCAGTTTCTGAATGCTACACCTGGTGTTAACAGATCCTTCTGCAGTTATAAGCAAACCTCATTAACTTGTGAATATAAACATTCCGCCATGGCGCTGTACTTCTGACTTAGAATTTACATGCAGTATCTGATTAATTTTACGTCAAGTGGAATTAAAAAAAACTTGAATTAAAAGACTGTATGGATTTCAAAACCACTACTATGTGAATAATGCAAATTTGTATATATTATTCCAAGGGTCCAAGAAAAACGAAATTGTGTTTGTGTTTGAGGAAAGAAAATGCCACAGAAGATCAAATGGCAGATCTGCCAAATGTTTTTGTGATAAAAAAAAGGCAAAGAAAGTTAATCCATTAAAAAGAGTGTAATATTATAGCTTGCATTTGAGTGGCCAAAATATTAGTTCAACTATATTGGCTACATAGACAGAGGAATACATGCAATCTAGAACGTTCTTGGAATACAACTAGTTTGGCCAACGTATATTTTCACAAGTATCCAGAAGATTATATAAAAACCATATTGTCGTTTCAAACATGAACTTTTGAGCCTTGAATTCAAAATGCCTTGGCATTTATGGGCAGTGACTGTAGGGGTAATTTTTTTTAAGACTGAATAAACTTTACAACAAATCCAGACAGTGGCACCTAAGAAGAATAATTATTCCCACGTTTGAAGATGAGAATCTTTTACATATCCAAGCCTAGGCAACCAGCTATTGTTAAAATATAGGGATGCATATAACACATACCAGTTTTCCCATTCTGATCACCCATATACTGCAAAAATCGCTTAAATCCAAGGATGAAAACCTTCAGCAGCCAAGCCACTCAGAGCAGTAAGTAAATGTAGCATCCTCTAGTCTAACACTCCTCGTAACAGGAATTATTACTATGTTGAGAGCAATGAACCTAACAGTCTTAGCTGCTAAATTCATATATGAAGATATTATTAGACAAAGCCCACAAAAAAGGTGTGTGTCTAAGTGTTGCAACACGCTGAGACCATATCGAAAGCAGATCAATTAACAGTGCTTCCTGAGAAAGCCAATATTCTTTTAACAAATACAATAGCAGAGGAAAAAGGTAGGATGGTGAAAGACATTCATTGACACAAGCTCAACCCTCCTTTGTGAGCATTCTCTTAATCTAGACACATAGGAATTAAGTGTGGTTGCAAGCCACTGTCTAGGGTCCTTAACATGGTTTTGACTGAATACTTTCCTTTCAAAGAATTTAGTGTGTAGAGATAACAAGCTATTTTTACTGTCTGTACATGGATGTTTTACAGGTGACATTTAAGTGCTCTGAAAAACATACTCAAAACCCCCATGCCATTTGATTCATTTCCTGTTAGAAGGTTGTAAAATCATTTTACCCTAACTTCTGTTCATTACAAAATATTAACATACAGTAAACACTGACATGGACACTCGCCTATTAATACAGACCCTTTTAATAGACGCTAGATGGTATCTAGAGCTTGCTTTAGAGTGGTTGAATAGCGTAAGATTACCCAAGAGACTTACATACCCTTCTAATTTTGGCGTCTTGTGGGGAAGGAGCCATTGCACAGCCCAAACTCCTACGCCTTTCGGCTTTAGGATTGTAGGAATATTTTCTTTGACAACAGCCTTTCTAGGGTGACCACTATGAATGGAGTTTGCCTGTATTGAGGCATATGCATTAGGGGGCAGATATCCATAGTAATTTTGCAGAGAATCGTGTGGCAGCTAACATCCAGACAACTCAGAAGTGCATAATATTGTCTAAGCTGCAAGATGGCATGTGGCTTTTGTGTGTCATGCAAGCAGGAAAACACTGAATAAGTGGAAATGAGACCACACAATTTAACAACTGAATTTGCTTTTTGGTTCTCATGTACTATTAAACATGTGCAATGACCCATTAATGTTTCTGAGTGTTTTAAAAGCTGACAGCGTCTGTTTGATTGTTTCAAGGACAGGGCGGGACCGATGAAAGCTGATAGCAGTCGCAAAGCTAATCCAATATACCAGGCTAATCATAAATTCTCAGCTTCATTAATTGATTCCACTTGCTCACTAATAATACAGGTGGGGCATCAGTTTGAAATGAAGAATATTGTTAATGACTTTTGCAGTTTCTATTTTATTCTAGTTTGGAAATGTTATGTAGAATCACGTAACTTCACACAAACTTATTTAAACAACCCTAAGAACTTTGATACAAACCTAATTTTAAATGATCAGTTCTTTTCGGATTGAGAGTGGCTAACTAAATGCCATACCCTTACACTGGTAAACATTTTAATTATCCTTTGTATCAGGGCTGAACAACATCAAAAACTTTCTTGACATTCAGTAATGAAAAGCCATCATATCTGTCATTCGATATTCAACCACAAAACCTTTCATTCAAATTGACACCTTTTCAAACCAGAATGTTACAAAAGCAAGAAGGATACATGTAAATCTCTCTTTAGCATGCAATTCTGGACCATGATTTGGTGTTTCCAAATAAGAGACTCCGCCATTTTACTAAGTGGAAGTCGTGTCCAGTATGCAATGAAACCTTGTATTTACAGGCTGGATTTTAAACTCATGTCAGTATTAAAACTCTAGAGCATTTGTTGTGACCGCACCGATGGGGAGAGTTTTAACAGTATTTCAATACAAAATCTACTAATGTTATAAATGTAACATTATCCAAATGAGCATACAAGCAAGAGGTGATTAATCTAGCTCCAATATCTAGGGACACAGTCATTCAGTGAAAACTCTATGAGAAAAATTCCTCTTGAGCATGAACCTAGCTTCTGGTATGGATATTTAACTACGTAGAATTTGCAATATCTAAATAGCATTCTTCTAGTAGAAGGAACATGTTTATTTAATAATATGATTCTAAAGATTACCAAACTATGTGGCAACAAATAAAAGAATAGATCTGTAAGAGAAAGGCTCACAGAGTTAAAAGAATATAAATGCAACATTCCTTTGAAAAAAATATACACAATAATGTAACAGTACTAAAAGTACTTCAGTAATTTTTTGTATTGTTACGATATTAGATCCCTTTATTATTGGAAGAAAAATATGCATTACAAGGATACCAAGCATAGAAAGAAAAAATATGTAAGAAAAGAAGGAGGCTTGTTTAGTTAAGCAATACCCTGTTCTTTACATTTACTAGTTACCACTCATTTGTTAAAATTTGCCATAGTGTACATAATGTAACAGCCACTTGTCATGGAAACAGTTTTCATATTTACCTGTAAATCTCCCTTGGTTTTCCAAATAACTAACAAAATTTTACAATGGACTGCTTCACTTTATAAACTAGGAACCTTGTAAAATGTAATTAATATTCAATACTTTGTAAACAGAAATTCAGTCCTGTACACAGTGAACAGGGGAATGAAAGAGTCATTGCAACTCTTTCTATCTGGAAATTTGTTTTGCAGGACTTATTAAATATTTTGCCTAGTCAGATCTGCTACTTTTTTCAAATTTTGAACTTTTCTTTTCTAGGAAGGAAAGAGGTGGTAAAAGTTATACTCTGAAGTTCCTCAAGTGTAAACCCCAAAATGCAATTTGAGAACAATATATTATTTAATTAATGTATGATACGGCTTACATGCAACTTATATCCCAACATTAAGAACATTTTGAAAGTAATAAATTTAATATAATGTAGCGTGTACACATGACACAAAGACTGCAACTTAGACAGAGATAGAAAATCTACAAAAGTCTTGCCTTGCAAAGAATGCATTTCTTTTTTATCTCCCACTGTAGAAAATCACTTAAGATGAAACTGTTTGGAATATATGACTATCCTGACCTAAAATAATTTTAAATTAATGTATACCGGTATTATATTTTTATTGCTTCATCAGTTTTAAAACCTTCTCGTGACTTGACAGTGAACATTTTGGAAGACACGTTTTCCAAAAATTTGAGAAAAGAATTCAAAATATGAAAAGCATATGAGCTTCTGAAATTGGGGTGTGCCCTCCCACACAGTCATTTTAGGTGAGTTGTTAATTTACTCCATCTTCTTGGGAGAAGAGCTGTGAAATATGACTCCCCTAACAACGATTGCGTAGGAGGCTACTCATGGTGCAGATGATCTGCCTGTCAAGGATAAATAGCAGGAAGGCTGCATACCATGCCAGAAAAAAAGGTTTAAACAAAAGACAAGCAGTGTCAAGTAAACTTGTACCAAACAATCAAAATAAAGGTGGCAATGGATGCTGAAACAGTACCACCCAAATGTAAGTTGACTGTCTCGACTCAAACCTAGAAACTCTATTCTTGTGTCTCGAAGGTTGAGACATTCAAGTTTTGAGATGCGTTTTAAGTAGGAGTTTCAATAAGTTTTGAAATAGCCATCTGAGCTAACAAAAGTAGGCGGCAACCTGATGACTTTTTTTGTAAATAATTTGAGTGAAAATATGGACAAAGTAGGCGGCGGTAAGAGGTAAATTCTGACAAAGTAGGTGGCAATTTTCGCCAGTTGCCGGCTTCTAATGAAACTCCTGTTTAAGGGAGCTAGAATCTGAAGTCATAGAATGCAATTATAGTGCAGCGAATTGATAGCAAGACTACCAAGGCAGTCATGAATTCATGACTATAATGTGTAATTAAAAACAGTAATAATTGTAATACCTGCATTGACAGTAGTATCACGGTAATACTGGTAGTCTTATTCTATTTTTAGCTATAAATATCTGTGATAAATAGAGGATATTACATGGCTGTGCAGAGATATGAACATAAGAGAAATTTCATATCTCCAAGCAGGAATGTAACATTCTATTTATTATATATATTAAACACCGATGAAATACTGGTCAAACCATTTCATTTTCGCTGCGAAAAAGCATGATTTATTATGTAACCATAGCAATGGTGATCTTTTTCTGTGTGAAGATATCAAGTTTTTTGCACAAAAACTCACCTGGTATTTCATTGGTGTTTATATAATAAAAATATTACTTAAAGTGCATATGAAGCGAAATTTTTCATTAGCTTGTTCGAAAGAGCTTTCAAAATGATGAAGAAGGGTGTTTATTTTATTGTGATAGCACTCTTGGTTGCCGAGTTATTCAAAATTTTGATTTATGCAAATTAGATGGACTTGTGATGTCACAAGGTGGACACAAAATAGAGTAAAATCACAAAATATAGAATATCTCTGCAAATACTAAGTCTACAGGGTTGAAATTTTGCAGGGTTGATGTGCTGCCAGAACTACACATTATGATAGTGGTGATGATGTCACCATAGCAACATACTTGTTACCAGACCTCTACCTTCCCAAATGAGAAATGCCTTATTTATTGCTCCAGAGTCTAACACACTTTCTTATACTTGTGCTGTGTAATGTCCATATTTGATCGCACCCATTGAATGAACATCAAGAGCAAACAGCAATTCTTGGGGAGGGAAACTCTGATTTTATCCTTTGGAAAGGTAGAGGTCTGGTAACGAGTATGTTACTATGGTGACGTCATCACCACTATCACAACGTGTAGTTCTGGCAGCACATCAACCCTGCAAAATTTCAATCCTGTAGACTTAGTATTTGCACAGATATTCCATATTTTGTGATTTTACTCCATTTTGTGTCCATCTTGTGACGTCACAAGTCCTCTAATTTGCATAAATCAAAATCTTGAATAACTCGGCAACCAAGAGTGCTATCACAATAAAATAAACGCCGTTCTTCATCATTTTGAAAGCTCTTTCGAACAAGCTAATGAAAAATTTCGCTTCATATGCACTTTAAGTTCATATTAAGAATCTTTAAAACTGTAAATTAGGCTGAAAAAACTGACAAGGATTCAATGTTTGCAGAATGACACTATCAAAGAATTGTTGTCTGCAGTCTCTATACATTGTAGTTTTAAAAGTTTTCTTAAGGTGAACTTGAGTAATATTTTATCTGAGATAAATGTTTTAAAACATTGCTACTTACTGTATTTTACTTTGTTTTGTAATTTCTTTTATAATACTTTTAAAGTACTGCATAGTTGTCTTTCCATGGGGTAAATCACAAAAATGGAAGGTAAATAAAATTAAAACAGAAATACTACACTTAAATCACAGACTTATGTACTTACCACTGTGCCCATCACTGGTAGAGGTTCTGGCGGACGTCACTCCAGGAACGTGCACAATCACAGTGTCAGGTGGGATGTCCATTGCTGCAGAGGAAGCGACCACAGACGGATTGCCATTATAGAGATGTGGCAGTGTTTCATCATAATAGGTACCCTGTGATGCAGATAGTCTGGTATTAACTCGTCTGGGTGGCCAAAGTGACCGATGTTTGTTGCGATATCGATGGTCTGACATGGTTGTGTTCTGTACCCATTCCCATATGTGATCATCTATGTATTCTGCTCAGTCTGTAAACAAGTAAAATAGCAGTGCTCCTTTTAAGGTGGCTCAAAATGGTTTCATAATTTTTAAACACCAACTCTTTGATGGATCGATACTCCCAAAACTTTTATTTTGTTTTTTTTAACATGGTATCAAAACATTTCCCAATTATTTCTCAACAATTTGTGATTAATTCTCTGACATATAAGGCTACCATGGCAACAATACAGCCTCTTAAACACACCCTAAATTTGGGCTTTATGTGCCTATAACTCAAAAACAAATTTGGTGACCCCCGATTTTTATTATTGAATTGCAATTTGCATATGAAGATTCATCTTTCTGCAAAGTTTCAAAAAAATCTGTACACGGGGTTCAGAGCCACCTTAATTTTTCGATGATTTAAAGTGGCTCTGAACCCCATGTACAGAATTTTTTAAAACTTTGCAGAAAGATGAATCTTCACGTCCTAATTGCAATCCAATAATAAAAATTGGGGGTCACTGGACTTGTTTTTGAGTTATAGGCACATAAAGCCAAAATTTAGGGTGTTTCTAAGAGGCTCTACTATTGCTATAGTAACCTTACATGTCAAAACATTGATCGCGAATTGTTGAGAAATAATTGGGAACTTTTTTGATACCATGTTCAAGAAAGCAAACAAAAAGTTGTGGCAGTATCGATCCATCAAAGAGTTGGTGTTTAAAAATAACAAAACCATTTTGAGCCACCTTAATAGTGCAGGGGGGGGGGGGGGGGTATGATGCCCTCTATTTTAAAAACAACAATGCTTGCCTAATAGACCTCTTTAGCTTGTACATTTTGTTTTCCCAATGTAGCTCATGTGAGGGAATTTGCCTTTTGTCTTTTCACAAATTTTGTGTGTACGTATGCACGTGAACAAGAAGAAATTTCAAAGAAACAGTTCTCTAGGGTAACATCACACGGCCTACATTGGGGAAACAAAACATACAAGCTAAAGAGGTCTATAATAATTATAGACCTGAAAATGATCTAATGTTGACTGATGACCTGTTAAATAAATACATAGAAATGTCTCTGATTTTGGATTGCTTTTGAGGTCGACTTTGGTTTGGTTTAAAAATTCAGCAGATGTAATGACATACACAATTGAGAACACACATGAAGCATCTTGAACACAAACTGTTTTGAACCACCACAACTGTTTATAATTTGTTGCTTTATATTTTTATTGAACCTTTTCAAATTATGTTGGCAGTATTGAATGCTTGGGAAGTCCAACTAAATTAGACTTTGGAGGGTCAAACAATTGGCCTCCATCACACCCCACAGTCACTGATCTCCCTGACTACCACCCCCAGGCTCAAGGGAAGTACCCAATTTAAGAGGCCTTTTCAGGGCTTCCAATTGGCAGTTTGTGGCCTTTTTTAACTCGAGTGGGGCAGATAGGGGCAGAATGGCTGTGCAGTTAGGGTGATGGATTTCAGTGCAGTCACCCTGGCTTCAAATCATGCTCTAGCCACTAGCTGGTGGTGCTCTGGGTAGTCCCTGGTTCCACTCCTCGGTCATCCTTGTAAATACCCAACTGGTTTGCCTCTGGCCAGTTGGGATTCTTATCATGTTGAGTTTATTTGCATTATTTGTTTCTGTTATTATTTTTTTGGGCCACATATGAAACTACTAGGCTACCAGTAATTGTGTCACCCCTATTAAGATCTTTTTTTTTTCAGTAGAATTATTTTGCATTACAAAGAAAGTTGGACATGTTGCCTTAAACTTTGCAGATCATTTTTAATTACTCTTTTTATTTCATTAGACATTCTGTGGCTTCGGTATATCTCTATTTGTCTGATATTTTTGTGATTCAACTTTTGTGCAATAATATTATTGATGTTTGGGGGTTCTTACAATTTGGCTTCTTTTGCAGCTCCCATCACTAATAGGGAGGGAGTTTAACAACTACCACGGCGACAGCAGTGAGAACACCATTTCTAAAAAAATCTTATCGTATTTTAACTCTATTACAATTATACCAATATGTTTAACTTGGAAAATGCTGTCAAACTAACCACTGATTTAATTACCATGAACAACAATCAAGTAAGGGGTAAAAAAGAAAAATTTACCATAATGCATTCATGTTCTCAAGGAAACCTAAGATTTGGTCATTATTTTGAATTTGTGTTGTTGTTTTGGAGAGGAATGCAAAGAAATGTTCCAAAATGTAAATTGCTCAAGCAGAGCAGTTGTTTTTGCTCATTAAACCTATTGTTTTGTGGCATTCTTGTTGACGTTGCCATCCTCGATGCCAAAGTTCTTTGATATGCCTGAGAACCAAGCCCAAGAACTTCCCCCCAAAATTCTGTAGGGTTACTACTCTAAACCCGCATCAGATCTGCTTCACTCTGGAACATGAAAAGTTATCCATCTCAAATGAATAAATAATTACCACCCTATACAAAACAAATATATTTCTCTCCTTCTAGTAAAAATTAAGCTTAAGCTTGATATGTTGCTACATGTACACAGTTAAGGTCTGCAACAAGCACATAAAAAATTTTGACTTCAGGAAAACTTCATCAATAATTCCTAACCGTAAGATATCCATAATAAACGCCAATTTCAGTTGTTTGGTTTCAAACAATAATATTGCTAAATGAAGTAAAGCGATATTAACTCCTCTATCAAGACCTTGATGCGTTGAAACGGGTATTTTAAGAGCTAAAACCCAGCTGAATCACATATTTTACAGCACCTCAATTTTTCGCCATCCTTTCACAACAATTTCATTAGATGATGGCCATATTAAATCACAAAAAATTAACAGAAAAGAAGCAAAGAACAAAGAACGCTCTGCTTTTATAACGACAAGGAAATCTCGGCCAAGGCACGTAGACTTCGTATGACATGAAACGCGCAACGCGCGCCAAAATGGCAAACGAAGTGAAAAATAAGCAAGAATGACCAACACAGCCATTTTTCGCTTCGCGGTTTTGATTTTTTGACAGAAAATAACTGGTTTTTCGGCCACAGCTTTCAATCCTCCATTGCGTGCGGTCTAACGAACTGTCAGCCAGCTGGCAGCCCGACAGACCGACCGAGAGAGGGCAGCCAGCGAGTATAAACATCTTTTTACGGTGAAATCGCTAGATGTAAGCACGCTCGAGAGATACCAAGCGTACACTGTGATCAACAACTCACCTCAGACCATCAGCACATATCTTGGCGACTACGAACAGTGAGTGCTGTCTTTGGCAGGAAAATAACACAAGACTCACTGTATCACGTCTGGTCCACACAAACCAAAATTCATCATTCATGAGGTCTAGTCACGTGATGTGTGTCCGGTATAACAAGTTTTGGGAGATCGTCACGTGTCTCGTCGGAAAGCGTTGGCCACGAGAACAATAGAACCTTCAGCAAAGTCTCGTAAGCAGACAAAGGTAACCGTAACTGGAGGTGGCCGCTCGAGTGGTTCTCGTAAGCGGCCACCTGATGTGTAAGCCCTGTAAAGGGATAGATGGTCGCTTACCGGAGCTTGCCCAGCTAACAACAAACATTGGGAATGCAAAACAACCACCACCGTATTAAATGATTTAACCACCACCGTATTAAATGATTTTTTGTTGTTGTTTGTTTTATTGCCTTATGCAATGCCGAAATAAGATTCAGCGGCTAATGGGATTTTCCTGGGATTTCCTTTCTGGTGTCCTCTTATGAGTACTTAAAGGGAACCTCCACTCCTACAACAAATTCACGCTAAATTGTTGGAAATAGTTACTAGCTTCCAAATTTTGTTTTGAAACGTGGGTATAACAAGTGTACAAAAAAATCGATATCATTATCGCCTATTTGGCGCGGCCATTTTGGATTTGATGACGTGTAATGGTTGCAGCTATTGTCAGGAAATAGCCTGTTCCAGGCGTTCAGATGGTAAATTTGGTTTATCAGCGGAGTTGATAATGTAAATTAACCACCGTACAGGGATTCGATTAGCTGACGTTTCGAGCGTTATCCCTTCGTCGGAGCGAATCGAGGAATTGTGGGTTGTGTGTGGTTTATATACAAAAAATGGAGCTACGCTATTGGTGGTAACATGGTAACGTGAAAAGCGCTCGTTGATACCGTGGGGATTAAGAGTGCCGATTTGAAAGATCAATTTTTGCTCGAGATTTTTACGGCTTTCCGTGGTACCTTGATGTAGGGAAAGACCGGAGATCGACATGTGTTGTTTGGAATAGTACTGGCAGAGCGAGGCGAAAATATATCGGCGAAAACTGGAGGGGGCTTGGGACGGGCGGCGGGAAATAAAGCAGAAAATCCTTTGTGTTAAACAATAGGGCAACCATTACACTTCAACAAATCCAAAATGGCCGCGTCCGGGAAAATAGGCGATGATGATAT
>JAEMWC010000340.1:655000-722500 GCA_016490735.1 Pachyseris speciosa | reverse complement strand
CTCTCAGCTGAAAATCCCCGTGACATCCATATCAAACTTGTGAATTCCCCCACCCCCTAATCTTTGATCGTAAAACAATGTCAAGATTTTCCCCTACCCTCGGGCAAAGAATCACATCCATTCTCCTTGTATTCCCCCACATATCTCCCTGGTAGGCCCGGGGATCGTCCCCACGGGGAAGCCGATGACATGTGCATAATGCAGGGAAGTGACACTCCGCTTCCCGCTTCTCTCCCCCCACCCACCCCCATCCTCCCCAAATACAGCTGAACGCTTGTTGTTGATGATCAGGTGACGACGCCGTTTCAGAAGGTTGAGTATAAGAACAAAGGTCTTTTGACAAAGTTATGTTTGCTGCGCTATTCAGTGTTACTTGTTACTTGAAAAAAACCTTAGTAACACCTGGTCAGATATACCATTTCTCACTAAAACCGACTGAATTCAGTGAATGGCTACATTGTACACAAGCTAAGCTGGCCCGAACAAACCGTTGTACGTGGTCGGTCAGCGGAGCTTGATACGCATTGTAACCGCGTTTGTTATCATTTTGCACCAAACAATCTACAAACCGCCGTTTAAGCTGTAAATCCTATTCGGTAAATATTGTTTTTGAATTAGAACGCGACCGCAAAAAGAGAATCAATTTGCTTAGTCATCAATTCAGGACAAAAACTGAGCGGATTCTACGATAAAGATTCACTGAAGACTGCTCCTGTCTCCAACGCTCTTCAAGAATTTGAAATGTTGACATAATTTCTATGCCGTCGGCACTAAAAAATGGAACTCAAGTGCGTCGCTGTCAAAACTGTTTAACTCGAACGATCGCTCTTTTCATTCAAAACGACAGTATGCAAATGACCAGGGGGTATTCAGTTTATAGACAATAGAGGGCTTTTGGCAGGGTGTTCGAATGCGACGTTTCGATTGGTCAATCTTAATTGACTCTCGAATACATGATCACAACACTCGCAGCGGCCAGCGTGCATTTGAATTCGTGACCGTCAGGTCTGTAAAAGCAATCACTCGTGGATACTGTGCGTGGGTAACATTTTTCCACCTCGCGATTCGAGATACAGAGCGTTACATCATATGTTCGTTTGATATTCATTCCCACGACGCCTCGAGATTAAGCGGATTTCAACAAGTTTACACTACTCCAATTTGGAGATCAAACCATAACTGCGATTTAAGCATCTCAACAGTAATTCGACCTCTGGCAAGGTAAACTTCTTGACTTTCGAAAATAGCGCACCAGGTCATATATTTCTTCCGACACAAGAAATACTAAACCGGTATGACAGAGGATGCCGCTACGGATTGACTCAAAACAAGAATAGAGAAGCAAACCAAACCTGAATTACAACCGAGAACGCAAGGTAAGAACAAGGTTATGCCTGTTGTTTACATTCATCTGTGAAACTAACAATCTGTGGTGTAGCTGAAGGATTTGCCTTGAAAATCATGAGATGTACCGCGTTCGATTGTGTCTGCGTGCCAATATCACCGGTCTATTTATTCAAAATTCGATGTTTCGATTTAACCTTCAATCTAGAGTTCTTGTTGATCGAGTTGTCGCGATCTTTCCCCAAAAGTGCTTGTTAGCATTTTTTTCTACCGACCGTGTATCAGCTGTATTCGTAAAAAGTGCTTTCTTGTCATGTAATTGTGACTCGGGCAGTCGTCGTATCAAAGACCGCAAAGATGACACATAGATAATGGACGATTTCGTATTCGATTTCACACTTCAACTTCCGTCCCCCAGACGTCAATTGCTAGAGGTTTGTAAAAGATTGAATTTTAGTTCGAATTTATCAAATATTTACTTGTTACTCGGTTTTATATGCACGTCTCTCTGGCATCAAGCTAAGTTGAAATAGACACACGTGCAATTAGAAATGTTGTTCATATATTAAGACGACTGTTTCGATTCAGGAAAGACATTTTGTGGACGTTGTTCACTGTTTTATGTCTTCAATTACAATTAGCTGGTAAAGTCCCACTGGGACCAACTCGTTTTCTTTTAATAAGGCGAACCGAAAGGTATTCTCGCGGAGGAATATTAGCTAAGAACTCACCGAATATCTTACGACAGATTTGTTCAGCGTATCAAAAATTTGTCCTTTCGAGTTCGTAAACGATAAATCTGTGTCCTTGTAGCAAAACACAAATTTATACTCTACTAAAATATATAATAATTTTCTCAAATCCGCTGTTATGCGTGGAACTAACCATTCTACAAGGAAAAATTATACAATTACATGACGTTAGCTACAAGTGGTAAATTTTAATATCGGCTACGAGCGATTATAATATTTTAAATTCAAGAGGAATATATTACGTTTATTTTTATAGAAGTTGGCAGTAATTTCATGGAGCAGGTGAAACTATAACAAGTGTAAAACCTAACACTTTTGAATCTTAAGACACAGTGAGACCTTTACGATGTTGGTAAGCCTTTGGAGATCGACTTGCTGTAGTTTCTGTCATGCGGTTTGTTTATGTTCGAAACACTTTGCAAGTCACAAAGCGTAAGCAAGAGTTTTATTCAAAGATTTGTAAATTCGACAAAACGTCATTGAAAATTCAAAACACATCATGAAAATTTAATAGCAATGTGAAAGCAACGTGTTCTTCCTAACTGGTTTCAAGTTTCTACTTGCCAGCGCAGGAAAATATTTTGTGAAGAGAATATTCGGAATATTGATCACTTTTGAATGTCCTGTTTGTATGCATTACTTGTCACTCTTAATCTTTGCGTAAAATTATAAACACTTCAAAATTTGAGAAACATAAGCATGGGGTAGCAGCATCGTCCGTACCAAATTAAAATTTTATAAAACTTGGTTAGAGTTGGGGAGACAATTAATGTTTCTACGCGCGTATATAGTGGTTTAATTGGGAGCTTGCCTAATTTAATTGATGCATATTCAAAGAATAAAGTGGCCTAATTTCAAATTAATTGCAATTCAAATTTATCTAATTGGACTGTTTTCTCGTTGTCATGTTGCACATTAGCAATGTCCTCAGTATGCTGTCATAGTCAGCAAAAGATATGTTATTAGCTGGGTGCACGCAGAATTGTGTACTTTCTCCTCCCTACACATGCCCCCCAAAAAATGTGTATCCAAGGAGTTTTATTTTTTAAAGTTCTTTTATAGGTTTGAAAACCTTTCTACACACGTCACCTTCCAAGGGGTGGTCTGGTGTTACTTTGTCGCTCGTTTACGACTCCATCTGATGCTTGTTTTGTTTTAGACAAATGTTGTTGTCGCAAATAAAACAAAGAGGAATCATGGAAAGTGAATTGTTCTTGTCGTAAACCATTGCGCATTTTCTGCCAGTTTCTGTTGGTTGTCTGTGTTTTGGGAGAAGATTGTTGCCTGTTTTCAGAGCCATGTCGCTGTCTCTTCCACCCCTTGGAAGGCCTCACACACCTTGACAGAAGAATTAAAATGTTTTTGATTTTGAAAATACATATTATTCCTCTATATGGCAGAACTCTGACAGTCTTAAGCTGATACGTAGGGTGTGTAATATTAAGGGTGCATTCAATGGATACCCTATAGTGGTTGTGACAACAAGATTCCAGGGTATTCAAGACTAATAACAAATAATATTATTGCATCTTGATTCTTCTTGAACAGCAGAACACTGTAGGGTGACAGTTTCACTTAGGGTCTGATATAAGATTTAAGTTTAGTTGGGCCAGGCAGTGTGTTTGACATGCTTTATCCCATAACTTATATCTTACTAAAACTTAAGTACCTTTTAATGTGGATTACACTTATTACACTTGTTTTCAATGTCACAAGCATTTTCTCTGACATGCTCTGCCATATTGCATAACTACATGTAGCAGTGAATTTATAGCTTGTGGGATGTGGCTGGAGTGACAAGGATACCTCACAAATTCATGTGATCTCACACACCTTCACAGCAGCCACATCCTCACTCCAGTCACATCCCACAAGCTTAATATTTTCAATGCTTGTTTTATCCATGTGAGTACTTGAGCCTGAGCACTAGCTATGCCATGCTGATGAGGCCTAACAAGGCCAAAACAGCTGTCCATGGCTGCTTTAAATGCTTGGGCTCAATCTTTGATTTGGTAGATTTAAGGGGTAATGCCTGCTACCATGTGGCCTTCATGCCCAAAGAGTGGCTTCAGCTTACAAGATCACATTAATTTGTGAGGTATCCATATTATATAACTTTCAACAAGCTTAAGGAATACCCTGGCTTGTTTTCAATCATACAAGTATTTTCTGTGGCAGTCCTGATAGTTGAGTCCTAGTCTACCAGATAAACTGAATCAAGTTGTTCTGAGGCCATAAGTAGCCTTTATGACAGGAGCATATCCCTGGCTATAGTGTCTATAACATTGTGTAGTGCATAATTTGGCCTTGAAACCCATCATCATCATTATCAGGTCTGAGAACTGCTCCGGACAATCCTGGACCAAACATCTCTATCCTTCATTGTTGTTCCCAGTTCCTGTTCTTGCACAGAGTGTCAATGTATGTCTTGTTTTGACGACCACGTTGTTGTTTTCCATGGCTGGGTTTCCACAGTGTTAACCCAAACTGTTAAAAATCAGACCATTTTGGCATACAGATGAAATGACTGACTGTGAAATGCAGTCATTTTATTTTTCAATATTTTGTACTCATGGGCTTCATATAAAATATGTAAAGATTTGCTTTGAATCTGCATAATTAAAAAGAACTGGTTTGACGCAATCCAGATTTTGAGGCCAAATCATGCAGTGATAGCCCTCTTGGACATAACCCTTTCCTTCAACTTAGTGTAACATTTTGTATTCTTAGAATTTTTTAGGTTTTCCTGATTGGTAGTAATATTACAATGTGTCTTTAACACTGACCTATGAAAACATTAAAACAAGTCTTATACAACTTAGAAAGACGTTTTCCTCATATACATCTTGGAAGAGGGTAAGTTTGACAGCTAAGTCACTTATCTCTCCCAAGAGGCCTTCCAAGGGGTAGAAGTGACAAACAACATGGCTCTGAAAATAGGCAACAATCTTCTCCTGACACACCGACAACCAACAGAAATTGGCAGAAAAAGTGTGACAGTTTGCAAAACTGAACAGCAACAATTCACTTTCCATTCCTCTTTGTTTCTTAGTTTGCAACAGTGACACCAGACCACTCCTTGGTAGGCCTCTCCCAACCCAGGTGAATAAATGAATACTTGTCACAATGGTGAGAGGCAGTCTTGTGATAGACTATCACCCTCCACCCAGAGGGCAGGGGACTAGAAGTAATTGCTTGCCACGGAGCATTGCTCTTGAAACTGACAGAGGTGATTTAGTGCATGGCATGGTTTGCAGAACAGGTGCAAAAGAGTTTGTGTAAAGCACCAATATGGGGAAATGGCTTGATCAGCCATTTGCCCTGGACAAAAGAAAACTAAACCTTTCTGAACTAGCATTTTCTTAAAGACCAAGAATGTTGTTTAGAACCACTTCTAGGTGACCTCATTCTTGAATTCCTATTTGAACGGCTTTGCAGGAGAACTCTCCCAGTAGCAACCATGCATGCTACTGGCAACATATTTGAATCGGGTCTTGTTGAGTGCGGTCCTTCGAATTAAATGTCTAGCATGCAAGTGCTGACCACCTCCTATTTAGCATATAGACAATGCTTCTAATCACCAGCGCTTCAAATTCTTTGCTAACAAGGTTTTGATTTTTCCTGTTACCATCAGCTGATTGATTCAAGATGGATGACAGTGATAGTGGGGGACTGGTTTCTACCGAAGAGGACCATTCAGGGGTGGAATCCTCTGGATCATCTGGACACGCTCGCATGGAGAAAAAGATCTCAAAACTAAAATTGAAACTTCGAGGATTTCAACAGGTGAGGCATAAAGTGTTTACAAAGATACCGTTTTTTATGAGTAAACAAATACGGCTGGATGGAGAGATCTCGTGGCGCAAAGCCAAACATAAGTTCTCAGGTGTATGTGTTATATGCGCATGTTTCGGTTCGTTTATCTGTGGACTGTGTTGAGATTTTATCTCATATTCAAAAGTAGGTCATGCCTTATTTTGATTTCACTGAAATTTGAACAATCAACTGAGTCAAAGTATTGTGAAAGCCTTTTACATGTACATACGATGCAGACTGCACCATCAAATCAAAAGTTCTGGACTTGTCGTTGAGGAAATTCTTTCGGTGAATGTAAATTTAGTGACGTTCGCCAGGCCAAAGTGGGTGTAACATCCATGGTTAAGATCTTGAGGTCCACATGTTATCTCTTGACGATCAATGAGCTGTTGACCACTGTTAAACCTTGCCTTGTAATCCAAAGAAAACGATAATTTTAAATAAAGCATCGGTTTACACTGAGTGTTTGCCAATCGCCTTCTCTTAGGTATTGTAACAGAAAAAGGAAACTTTAATTTCGAGTTCTTACAACTTAAGAATCTAGGCACACTGCAAAGACTATAGTCTCCTACACAGCCGTTCTTTGTCTCGTCACGCAACGCTCCTTGCCACTAACGGCTGCAGTGAAAACCGATTCACATTCCTTTCCGGACTATTAGCCAATGAGGATCAGCCTTCCATTTTCTGGAAGGTGTACGCGCCAATTCCTCAGTTCGGCGCATATCCAATCACAGCGTACTTTATATCGGTGTCCAGCGTGCGCTAACAATGGACTACAGTGGAGTAATAGGAAATGGTTAGCGTTTTGTTTACATTTTTACTAGGATACTAGATCTTTAACCAGTAATTGCACTTGACTTTGTTCCCGTGTAGACGAGTTTGGAGTTGAGGTTAATCGTGGACGAAATGCATGTGACAATTTTTTTCGGGACTTGTCATATTTTGATTTGGTAATACACTCAAAACGAGATTGTAGGCCGGGTGTCTTTGAATCGGAGATAGGAAGCCAGGAACGTAAGTCATAGGGGCCCTAATCCCGCTTTTGGGAGTCAATAGGATAAGAAATTCGAGCGCTAGCTTTGCCTTTGACAAATTGCAAGGAATTAGATGCTTTCGCTCGGTCAGTCACGGAAACGTTTTCGCGGACGGTCTCTCCATCGGGAATATTTCGTATCTCATTTTCTGTAGCTCGTAGGAATCGCTTTGCTCTTGGTGGTTCCCTTAATAATAATAATAATAATAATAATAATAATAATAATAATAATAATAATAATAATAATAATAATAATAATAATAATAATAAAGACTTTATTTATCCAGGGTAGCACGTAATAGCCACAGGCTAATAAACTTGTGGCCCTGATAAATCAAATTAAATCAAATCAAATCAAATGTTGGTTTTTGGGGAGAGGGGAAAACCGGAGTACCCGGAGAAAAACCTCTCGGAGCAGAGTAGAGAACCAACAAACTCAGCCCACTTATGACGCCGAGTCCGGGAATCGAACCCGGGACACATTGGTGGAAGGCGAGCGCTCTCACCACTGCGCCAACCCTGAAGACTTACTGAAGACTTCCTCTCTGGCGAGGAGCGTTGCGTGACGAGACAAAAAACGGCTGCGTAGGAGACTACAAAGACTAATGAAGCAAGCAATAACTCCAAGCCGTTACCTAAACAATACTCTAGTCTCTTAAATTAGTACATTTGTTCCTTATTTTACCGCTTGGCATTTCTTCACACTTCTTTCCGCATATATTTTTCATCTCGCGCTTTTACATCTTATGAGTTTTTCTAGACTTTAGACTGGGAGCCAAAAACTTACGAATTGTTGTAAAAGCTGAATTTAACCGGATCACGCTTTTTTACACATATGATTTTTAATCCTGGTTACTCCTCCATTTTAATCCTTTTAGGTAGTTGAAGAAAGAGACACCCTCAGGCAAGATGTCCAAACACTAGAAATACAAATCGAAGAGTTAGCAAAAGAGAAGGAGCAACTGAATGCTGAACATGCACGGGAGCTTGTGGTGTTGTCAACAAGCTTCTCCGAGCATTTAAATAAAGCCTCGGCGCCTCAAGAACCTGCAGAAGATCCTTCGTGTCGTAGGGTGAAGGCAGAATGTGAAAAAGAGATTCAAAAGTTACGTGGCACGATTGAAGACAAGAACTACCACATCGGCAACTTGCAAAAGAAGCTCCTCGAGGCACAGTTGGAGCTTGAAAACGAACTTGATAAACACGAGGATGAGGTTGAAAAGCTTCGTGCTCAGTTGGGCAGTAGCGACGAGGAGTTTGAGAAACTGGTGGAGGAACGACTCTGCGAAGTCAGAAGCCAGTACGAGAAGGAACTAGAGGAATTGAGAGCTCGAATCGAAACCAGTGAAGAAAGCACTGGAGGGGAATCGTACAGCGATGGATCGAGCAACACTGGGTCTTCTAATAAAGATGCGTTGAAGAAAAATCACAAAAAAAGTGAAGAAGCCACGGATGGCAACGTTGAAAATGACGGGGAAAGTCTTCTAGAACAGGAGCGGACCAAGTATCGGGTTGAGGTCATGGCGGTGAAGGATCGCCTTACGCATCAACATCAAGTGGAATTGGACGACCTGATCACAAAATTGGAAAAATCCAATTCAGAAAATGAAGAACTCAGGGAAATGCTGCGTCAGAAGCTAAACTATGAAAAAAGCCAAACTAACGAACATACCAGAATGGATAACGGCGAGGTTGAAAATGGCACGCCGCAAGAAAACGGTACGGCGAACGTGAAGTCGGTCATTGTTGTGAGTCACGATGGACAAGCTGACACCTCTGGCATGGAAGAGCTGAGGAGCCAGCTCCATGCACATTACCAGCAGCAGATCGAGCAAGTTGCAAAGAGACTCAGCGAGGAGTACCAAGGTGAATTGGACGAGAGTCTCAGTAAAATGGAAGAGGAATGGGAGCAGCAGTTAGATCGCAGAAGAACGAGTACGAAGACAGGATTGCAGCTCTGCAACGCCAGCTGAAGAGTCAGTATCAAAACGACCTCGACCAAGTCACTTCTGACATGGAGGATCAGATTCAAGCCCTCAGAGAGAGCCACTCCGCAGAGGTTGCCGAACTTTTGGGGAGACTGCGAGAGGCTTCCGAGGAACGCCGAAGATCAGTCATGCAACAAGACACCACAGAGCAGCAGGTGGTTATTATCAAGGAGGAGTGTCGCTCGAGAATCGAAAGTTTGGAGCAGGAATTGCGCGCCGAGAAAGACAAAGTTCTTGAATACCAGCGTCAAATGGACGCGGTAGAGGCGCAGGTGCACGCTTTCAAGGCTGAAAAGGAGCAGGAGGTGAAGTTGATCGAAGAAGAAATGCGGAAACATTGTAAGGCTTTGGTAGAGAAGAAGGGTAATGAGCTCAAGGAAAGATACCAAAGCGAGTTGAATGAGAAGCTGAACAAAGTTGAACACCACTGGAGAAAGATGTACGAGGAAGACCTTGGCAAGACGCGGTCAGAGTTGGAAGAAAGCAATAAAACTCTCAAAGACAAGTATGAGAGGCAAGTGTCTGACATCATGGTTCAAATGGACGAGGTGCAGCAACGAAGCAGAGAAGTGCTGATGCAAGAGAAGATGCAGTTTGAGGCCCAGCAGAAAGAGGAATTTGAGAGGCAACTATCGGAAGTGAAAGAGGAGCTGCAGCCGTACAAAAATAAGTGTTTGGAGTTGGAGAAGGAAAATCAGTCTCTGTCTGAAAAGTACGAACGCGATCTTTCGGAGTTGAAGAACAAGATGAACGAAGTTGAAGGTCGGTATAAGGCAGATAAAAATACCGAAGAAGAGGATTTATCGACACTCAAAAGTGAACTCGAGCTGTACAAGAGCAAGCTTCAACAGTTGCAAGATGGGAAGACGTCCTTGATGGAGAACTACGAAGCGCAGCTGGCAAATTTGAAGAAAAAGTACGACGACATGGAAGAAGGGGAAATCAAAACCCTTCAAGAGGAAGTGAACGTTTACATCAAGAAAGCTGCGTGCCTCGAGGAGGAGAAAACGGCGCTGCTAGATAAGTACGAATCTGAGGCAAATGACTTGAAGTCGACTATAGCCACATTGGCAGCTGAGATTGAGTCAAGAAAGGCCGAAATGGATAATCTTGGGGAGGAGAAAAACAAACTGTCAAAGACTATTTCAGAACTTACACAGGACTTGGAAATGGCGAAGAAAGCATACGCAGAGCTGGAGGAAAAGCCTGAGATGGAGAATAAGCACGCTGAAGAGAACGCTGAAGAACTAGAAAACTTGAAAGCCAAGGTTGCAGATCTGGAGAGAGACTTGGAGGATTCCCAGCACAATTGCTACGAGCTGCAAGAGGGAAAGCGCGCTTCTGATAACAAACACAGTGAGGAGATGGAGGCCTTGAGATCCAGACTGGAAGAGAAGAGTAAGGAAAGTAGGACACGAGAAGAACTGCTTCTTAATGCGGCAAAAGAAACAGAAAGGCTCGACGAAGAATTGAGTAAGTTACGAACTGAGTTTGAGCAGCTTCAGACGAAGCATTTGGATCTAGAATTGGCCTCGAGGAAGGCCAAAGATGAGCACCAAATGGAAATTTCTATGCTACAGAAGGGATCTTCAGAACGTCGTGAACAAGAACAGCAGCTATTTGGCGAAGAAAAGCAACGTTTGGAAGAACGCATTCAACATCTTGAGGAAGAGCTGAAGGCTTCAGAAGAAAAGTATGAGTGCCTTGAACAGACGAAGAAAGTGACCGATGAACAACACGCAACGGATGTGGAAAGCTTAATGTCAGAATTAAACATCTTGAGAAACTTAAGTGCTGAAGTGGAACAACTGCGTAAGCTGGAGAGGGAAAAAGAAAATTACGAGTTTGAGGTTTCAAAAATGAAAGAGGAGACGACTTCTCTTACGGAGAAGATGAAGGAACTTGAAGAAAGAAATTCTGGTTCTTCTCAAGAAATTGAAGGGCTTAAAAAAGAAATTGAAGAGCTCCGTGCTGCTAAAGATACTGTTGACTTCGAAGAGGAGGGAAGGAGGTACCAAGAAGAGATCAATGCTCTCAAATTACTCAACAAAGAGCAGCAGAACACAATAGAGGAACTTGAGGACGAGGGCCACAACAAGTTTGGTGTTCTTTTGAGTCAACACGAGAAAGAGTTGGAGAATTTGAAAGAGGAACTCGAAGAACAGATTGCAAAGAAACGAGAGCAACTTTCAAGGGACTCGGCTGCTAAGAGGCAACGACTCAAAGACGAATACGAAGGGAAGCTTAGAGTGCTATATGAAGAACTCGTTTCCGAGAAGACCAGAATAAAAGAACTGATGAAGTTAAATGAAGACCTTAGTAGAAAGTTAAGCTCCTCTCAAGAAGAAAGTGATGTGCTCACAGAGGAAATTGACAGGTTGAAGGAAGTAGAAGAACGGTTGATTGATAAGGAAGAACAGATGACCAAAGACCACGCAGCTAAACTGGAGCAGGTTGTTGCGGAAAACGAGGAGAAAGTGCGCATTCTTCAAGAAAAAATCTCTAATATGGTTACAATGGAGGAGACGAAAGACAGAACGGATGGCGAGAATGACAAAGAAAAGGAAGAATCGCTGAGAGAATACAAGGAGAAGTTGGAGTCCTTAGAAACTGAGCTTAGCACCGCAAGACAAGAAACTGTCAGGTTGACGGAAGAATTGAAGAAGGTAGAAGAGAAGAGCGAATCAGACATCAACAAACTAGTTGAGAGTTACGACGAAAAGCTGAGGAAATCAGAGGAGCAAATGCAGCTTTTAAGTGCTCGCCTCGAAGAAAGTGAAAAGGATTACAAAGAAAGCATTCAATCTATGGAGAACGAAAAAGAAGCCATAGAACAGCAGTTAAGTGATGCGTCTGGCGAGAACGAAAAATTGCAGACGATGGTGAAACATCTGGACGCTGCCAAACAAGCAGTGGTGCATATGTACGACGAGAAAATCGAAGGTCTGGTCAGTGAGTTGGAGGAGGCAGGGGTGAGGGCCAGCAACGCGGAAGAAAACTTGACAGGAACAAGTCACGAGTTCGCCGTCAAGCAAGAGAAGCTGGAAAAAGAGGTAACAAAGCTTCGAGATGAAAAGAAACGCTTGATTGAGGAACACGGTTCGTCTCTTCACAGTCTGGAGAGATCACTTACTAGTGAAGCCGAGTCGAAGGAGGCCTTGCAACAGAGAATTGCCGATCTGTTAGAAGAACTAAGCGGCGAGAGAATCAGACTGGAGGGAAAGGTTGAAGAGGTGTATTCCGAGAAACAAACTCTCGTAGAAGAGTTTGAGGCAAAAAGAAAAGCATTAGAAGATGAGTTACTGACTGAAAAGAGTGAAAGCGCCACTATCAAGCAGACGCTTGAAGAACACAAGGAAGAACTGAACAAGCATGTGACAAAAGTGCAGGAACTTGATAACATTGTACAGCAAAAACAGTGCACCATAACAGCACGCGAGGAGACGATCAACGAGGTTACCAGCAAACTCGACCAAGAAATTGAAAAGGCCTCTAGACTGGAGAAAGAAATGCGAGCTTTGATGGAAAACCAGAGTTCAGAATACGTTCACAGCCTAGAACGCATCCGGAACGACCTAAAGCAAGAATACGAAGAAAACAAAGCGCAGTTGAAGAAGAATTACGAAAACATCTTCGCAAAAATGGAGGAAGAGCACCGTGTCAGTCGCGAAGAGATTGAAGCGGAGGTAGAATCTTTGAAAGGGATGGTGGAAAATCTTGAGCAGTTAAATCAACTGAAAGATGAAGAACACGAAGTTCTCATGACGGAGCAAGAGAACAAGCACGTTGCCCAAGTAGAGGTACTTGAAACGAGCTTTGAGAATGAGAAAGTTGATTTGGAAACTAAAGTAAATAACGCCAAAAAAGAACTTGATGAGGCCAAAACGGAGAAACAGTCATTGCTTGAGAAACATAAGGTGGATTTAAGCGAATTGGAATCAAGATTATTGGATCAACATCAAACAGAACTGAAGAATGCCGTCCAAGAAGTTGCATCCGTCAGGCAGGAAAAGGAGCAAATTAAGGAAGAGTATGAAAAAGAGATTGAAACGCTCAAAGACCAGCTTACTTTTGAGAGCGCTTTCCAAGCGGATCTTCAAAGCCAGCACGACAGAGAGCTACGAAACCAAAAAGAATCTTTGGAAAGTGAGCACAAGAAGCAAATTGAACTTCTCAACGAAGCGATGCAAGAAAGAATCCAGACGCTAGAAACGACGAAAGAAGATAATGAAACAGAGATAGGGGAACTGAAGTTTAAATTGGACGAATCTCAACTTGAATTGGGCTTCCTGAAAGAAAAGTACACGAGCCAACACGAAGCCGAAATAAAGAACCTGAAAGAGCAACTTGAAGACAAAATTCAAGAGTGTGAAAATTTGAAAGAACAGATGGGCGTTGAAGTGGTTCAGCTGTCATCTCGGGTGGAAACGTTGTCCGCCGAAAGAGAAACGTTTGACAAGGGCGACGAGGCAGAAAACGTGAAGCTTGGTTACGAGGTGATGTTAGCTTCTTTAAGAGTTGAGAACAACGAGCTCACCGATCAAGTTCAAAGTTTAAAAGAAGAGATGGGTCGTACCATTGACTCTCACCAGCAGGAATTGGAGTTTACAAAGGGAGAACTGGAACGGCAACATAAGCAGCGGGAGGATGGAATCAATAAGAAACACTCTGAAGAATTAAGCAAGCTTATGGAAAAACTGGAAGACTTGCTGAAGCAGGAGAATGCGTCCAAAACGCTGACTGAGGAGCACATGCAAGACATCGGGACGTTACGTGCAGAATTTGACCACAAGTTTCAGCGCCTTTTGCGCGAAAAGCAAGACGAAACGGAAGAATGTAAGAGACAACTAGAGAAACAATATAAGGTGCAGATTCTCGAATACCAAGAACTCTTAAAGCAGAAAGATCAAGAGATAAAAGACCTGCAGAGAGATGTCAAGACTCTTCTTGATCGCATCGATGCTTCCAAAAATGAAGCACTAAATCAACAAAAAGCTTTGACGAAGACCAACGACGAACTGTCGAAACTCCGTCGGGAGAACTCGGACCTTTACCGAAGGCTACGCGAAGAGATCGAGAAATCCCGAGGAACGTACTCTGCTGCGGGTCAGAGGACAATCGAGCAACTGAAGATGGAAAACGAACGACTCAAAAGGGAAAATGAAAACTTGAAAAATCTTATAAATCGGTCGCCTTTTGCTAACGGCGTTGGTGAGTTGGAAACCTTCAACGAAGGCTCGCATGTACTGCAGCTCATCAAACTAATGGAGCAGCTGATGAAGGAGAAAAACACCCTCGAACTAAAATTGAGGCAAGAAATCCTGGACCTTAAGACAAAGTTCGGCGTTCTTGGGGACGCTAGCAAGACGTCGTTGTACAACGCTAGTGTAATGTCGGTGTCTTTGTCGCCTGACAAACATCTCAGTAGGGACGGCTTGGTGGAGATGCTGCAAGAACTAAGAGAGAACAAAGTGAAACAAGAAGAGGATATCAAGAGCCATGTTCAGGAGATTGAAAACATGATTAGCGAACTCAAAAAAATGATGGAGTCCACCGAGTTCACAGATCGAAGGCTTCGAGAAATGCTGCACAGTCAGCTGGATCACCTGGAACAGCAACGCCGAGTGCTGGTTCAACGGCTATGGCAGCTTAAAGACAAGCATAGAGCTGTAGAAGAGAGAATTACCAGTCAGCTGGCTGGGCTTAGCAGTACACGGAATAGTAGTAACTCGGACAGTGCACGGTCCAAGTGTTTCGAGAGTATCATTGAGGAGAATCTCAGACGAGAAAAGGAGTTGTTGGCGTTGAAGCGTCAACAGGTGGAAGACCTGAACGTAAGGATCGCCCGTGAAAAGCGTGCCTTAGAAAGGCATTCCAAGGAGAAACAGACGCTCGAACGAGAGGTGAGGGAGAAAGATAAGTTGGAGAGCGAACTTTCTAGTCAAAGACGAGATTTGGAGAGAAGATGGATTGGAAGTTTGAAAGAGAAGGAGTTTCTGTTGAAGAGAGAAAAAGAGATCTTGGACGAAAGTAAGAGACGAGATGAACTTGATAAAATTCTTCTGCGAGAACGTTCCCCTATACCAACGGACCGAAAGGTGTTTAGAGATGCCAGACCATTTGCACCATTCCCATCGACAATTCACACTGCAAAACAAGGAGAACCTTTCAAGCACGAGCCAGAAAAAAGCATCGATAGAAAAGAATACGTTACTGGGTCTTACGGCCAGACCACGAATGCGGCGACAAACAGACAGTATGGTGACATTTCTTTACCCAGTGGAAAGCAAGTGCAAGATCGACCCGTTGCTGCTGGTTCGAGTGAAGTATGGTCCTACAGAAACTCCAAGCGTTCATCCAGCAAGAAAAAAGAGTCAACTAAAACGAAGCGTGCTGAGGTCCAAGTTCCCAGGTTAGACCTGAGTTCGGATGATTCCGATGTTGATCTGGGTATTGCAAACGACTCGAGCTCTTGGGAGATTGGACTTGACGACGATGAATCTGATCTTGAACTTTATGGCAATCAGTCCGTAGAGGGCTTTGAAAACTTTGACGAAGATTGGGAGCGCAAGTTGGACGAAGAATTGAAACGAATATCGGTGGGCGGTATTATGCGTTCCAGGAAAGTCTCCACAGACGAAGAAAAGAGGAGTAGCCCCCAGAGACAAACTGGCGTAGGAGGACCCCATAATGAGGAAATTAAGAAGAGCAAACTGGTCACGTTGGATAAAGCGCCGTCCTCACAATTTAGCCCCAAAGTTGACTTGGACTGGCTTCGTAAATTGAGCTTCGATTACACGAACCCAAGCCCAAATCACCCACGTACTTCAACAGCTAATGGCTTTGATGCAAACCAAGAGCACTTCAGCCCAGCAGACATTTCGCGCATCTCAACTGAAGTGGCAGTTCTTCCAAAGGGGGCACCGTCGCTTAAATTTCATCGTGAAGGGGATCTTGGACTCAAAACACGGGGTCCTCGATCCTCGGAGTATACAGTGGACTCCTTGTTTCCCTTGCACAGACAGTCGTCCAGGGAAAGCGGTATTGACTCGCCATCTTCAGTGCGGTCAGAACCAGCCATCTCAGGAAGAGTGACTGCCAATGCACGGCGTCGTTCACTACGGAATGATCGTATCTCCGGAGTGTATTTGCTGAACGTTGATGAGTATGTGGACCGCCATATGGTGAGATCATCGGAAGAAGTCGCCAAAATACGGGATTTATCTCCTTCTGAGAAGCGTTTCGATTTATAAAACACCACATCCATTCCCCAATTTATCGTTTTTGATAAAGTGTCCATTTTCATTTTATCTTAGAAATGTTTTGATTACTGGAGATCCGTTTTAATCACAACACGTAGCGCCTTCACGTGCGACACGAGTTAATTCATTCTCTAAGAAATACTACACAACTGAATATTTATTATTCTTGGAAATGGCAAAAATAGGAGGTCATATCATCGTCTTTCAAGTGTCTCCACACACAGAATATTCGTTCAGGTGAAGCGAGTGAGGAAAACCCAACCCAAGTAGTTACTTTAGCAATTCGGAGAAGACTTGAAAATCGCGACGAAACAATCACCCGGAAACAAATTAATGAAGCGGGCGCCGATCGCTTGAGCCAGTCGCGCGTAGTTTACCTGGCTTCTAGGGACCAACCATCTTATTTTGGAGAAAAGAAGTAGGTTGGGATGGGCTGTGCAAATCTTTCTCCCCGAATTTATTTCTCGTCCAATGGCTTTGTTTTTTGCACTAGTTTGCAAGATATTTCTGTACTTTGTTATGTTGTAGATAATTTTTTGTGGGGGCGAAAGGTTTTCAGGATTTCCTGTTTGTATAATTTTCGCAACCGTTATTTGTGTCGGTCCTATTCTCCCTCCCCACCAACATCTGCTGAACCGAGCTGAACATTCCATTCCAGGAACCGACCAAACACATCGTGGCTTTTAAATTTCGGTGGCTTAGTTCCCCTAGCCTCCTTCGCAGCCGTTGTTTGTGTCGGTTCTATTTTCCCTTCTGATTGGATACTCAGACAATGGGAATGGAATGTCCGGCTCGGTTCAGCAGACGTTGGTGGGGAGGGAGAATAGGACCGATACAAACAATGGCTGCGAAGGAGGCTATCCTCCCCTAAAGTAAAATGATTCCCTTTCGTTTGGTTATTTAGGAAGTGCGTTGTTTTGTCGGGGTTTTTTACGAATCACAGAGTGCAATAAAGCAAAAACCGTAGTAAACAAGAGCAATTTTTAGGACTCAATTATAAACGGTTGTTTCCGATAATACGTCCAATGAAAGCGTCCGTTATTTATTTTAGATACATTTTATATCTTTTTCGCAATGCAGTTTTTGTCGTTAAACGAGATTTCGTAGCTCGATCGATGCTCCAAGACGGGCAAAAGATGTTTATAAGTCAAGACAATAGCTTACTATATCAGTTTCGCTAAAAGGTGACGACGGCGTTTGGGAATTGTTTCGTTAGTTCTTCAGTAATTTTCAACCATACTTTTTCACATTGATCCATATTTACACAGGGTGTACATACGTATTTAAAGACGACCAAATGGCGTCAATAAGATTTAGAGCTTGCTTCTGCAGTTACGATATTCATGATCAAAATTATGAATAAAACCTTGTTATTTTGCTAACATTAATGTCCTCTCGTAAGAGTATAGTCCAAGGACAGAATGCGCCTTTGTTACGCTAAGGGCTTGGCTAAACGAACACATTATCTTGGTGCAACTTCGTCTTACACTGCTGAACAAACCATTGAGTTCTCGAATTGTTAGTCGCACAATTTCAGTTGTGTTGAAAGTAATTCGATGCAAAGCAGGCCAAAACCACAGTCAATCTAGTACATAGAGCCTTCGTTCCTCTTAACCAGCGATCGGTAAACGAGCGGCGATAACTACTTCATGTTACTGTTACGATATATTAAGTACCTACTCGAGCGAGGCGGGAATTTAAAATCTCTTTTCTATCAGTTGGCGATAGTTTTTAGTGCAAACAAGCCTAAAGTATTTCATAAGCTTGTTAAGCTTTTAACTTTTACGCATCTAGAGAGTTTGATAGAAGTGCAAAAATATCCACAATTCACTTCCGGTTGAATTGCGCATGCTTTGAGCTCACCACTTTTCTTGGTGTTCAGTCCGACACAATCTCGTAAATCGAGTCTTCGTTTTTACCGCGCATGCGCAAACAAAGAGCGACTCTCGAAAGACCTGCTGACTTGTAATTTTGATTGTTTTTGTTCAAACGATACAAATGACCGAAAGAAAAACAGAACTACAACATTGCGCTGGACTCTAAGCATGCGCAATTTAAGCGGAAGTCCGATATTTTCGGGTTTTCCGGATCAGAGCTTTCCAGAGTCGCTCCTTTCCCAACAGCTGGTCAAAGGGAACGAAGACGTACTCTGGCACGAGATTGAATCGTTTAGAAGGACTGTCTGATGCCACCAACGTACTTGTTTCAAGCTCAAAGGCAGCACTGACAAAACTAAACTCGTCTTTAGCAGTAGAATGATGGTCAATAAGGCAGAGGGCTTCCGTCTAACCTTACTGGGAAAGGAAATCACACCGGCTGATTCTGCTAAGGATCTAGGAGGTCTTCTCGACTCCACCCTGACATATAATGAGCATGTCGCTTCGACAGTGTCTAGCTGCATGGCGCGCTTGGGACAGATCAATCGAGTTAAACACACTTTCGATGTGAATATCTTAACCATCATAATCAATGCTTTAGTCTTCAGCAAGTTATACTACTGTTGTAATGTCTGGAGCAACACCTCTGACCACAATCTTAACAGGATTCAAAGCTGTGCAGAATTTTGCAGCCCGTATTGTTAGCAACTCAAGGTGAACTACCAGTACGACAGCAGCTATACTATCGTCATGCAATAATGGCCTTTAAATGAATGACTGGGTGTGCACCTGACTCCTTATTTTGTAGATACATCCAAAGAGCCAGCATCACTAAGCGCACAACGAGGAACTCCGTGATGTTACATGTTCCCCTTTATAGAACTGCCACAGGACAAAGAACCTTTTGTTTCAGAACCGTCAACCGTCAACCGTTTTGGAACTCATTAGACAATGCCTATAAGTTAAAACCCACGCTAACAGACTTCAAACGCTATCTAAAGAAAGATTCACTTTTAAATTAGACTCTTAACTGCACACTTTAAGGTAGCTTAATTTATTGTTATTTTGACTTGTTTTTATATCACTTGCACATAGTTTCTGTTTGTGTTAGACTTTTTAATTTAATTGTATCTTTATTCTGAAAAGCCCTTTTGGGACGAATAAAGTATGTATGTATGTATGTTTGTGGGGGAGGAACGCGTGACGAGCTCAAAGAACGTCTGCGTAAGAGGCTAACTTACACACTGTTTTGGGAAATAATGCTGTTGGCTTCCTGTTTAGCCTAGCCAGTCAAATGAAAGAAAAAGCAAACATCGACAAACCTACATGGAACAGAATGGTGACATTTTAATAGGCTACAAGCATTGGAAAAACCTACATAAGCTCTTCTAAAAAACTACATACGATATAAATACAGCAATATAATAAAACCTAGCTGTCATGAGGAAAGGCCAATACAACATATTTCGACAACACCACGAGGTCCAAAGCTTTTATATTATGATTTTAACAGTGACACGGACGTGTCTTGTCAGATGCACTAAGAATTCGCACTATTGTCCGTTTAAAATATAATTCCTCGCCTGCATGTTTAATCATCTGAATTGGAATTTCAGCAACACAATAAGTTAAATGGTATGTTTTACTGCAAATGAATTATTTTTGAATGCTTAACAGATTTGCCTTCGCAGCCCTTATTAAAAGGAAAAAAACCAGGTTCATTCAAACTCCGGTAACAAACTCGCTCCAAGCACCAACGTTCACGCCACGAAAAACACCTGTCAAGTCCGCAACCATGTTGTATATAATAGTTTCAAAAGCTCAGACGCAACCGAACGTAGCCGTTATTTATCACATAAAGGGGATGGACTCTCCTGCCTTTTATATGTTCTCTTCGCTCCTATCCCCAGTAACTACGAAACAAGAGTTTTAGTCCCCGAGCTAAGCGTTTCTATTGGTTGCCATCTGGAATGTTCCATCTCGTAGTAAAATTCCTGTTCAAACACAATAAAAGCAAAATGAGCGATCCTGGTCACGCACTCGTTTATGGTTCCTGTCAGTAAGAATTTTGTTCTGCACACCAACTAAAGGCGCTTGATTTACTGTTTGTTGAGGTTAACAATAAAAACTGTTGGTTTCTGTCTCGCGAATATCGGTCTGATAGTTTCCCTTGGAAACGCAGTGTCCTTAGAACATCCAATATAACGGGAAACCATTACGTGATAATCTACCGGCGAAAACACTCTACTATCTACTTAACTTATGACTAAAATAATTTCCCCATTTTTGCCTTTCTTTGTGTGTGGAGACCGTTGATATAAGAACTCTATCAGCATACTGGCGAAATTAGCAATTACGTTTTTACAATATTAATAAATGGTAGGTATTTTCACACTGGGTAAGTGTTGAAAGGAATACAGCTGTTTTCAATTGAGCATCGAAAGTGAATTACGTTTGCTTTGGTTTTGCATTCCTTCGCTCTGTGATTGGCCAGCAAAACTCGCGCCACTTTCTCAACCAATGAGAAGCAAAACCAAAGCCAATCGCGACTTGCACGCGCGCATTTTCCCGCGCTTTGCGCCGATTACGTGTGATTGCTTTGAATTTTGATTGGCTCATTACGCTGTGTGCCTTTGTTGTGATTGGCTGAAGTAATGGGTTTGGTTTTGGTTTTGGTTTTACGACACTCGATTGAAAACTGCTCTATCGTCAAACTTACTGCTTCGTTCGTAATTATAGCTTTGTTTTCTTCTGTGATGTTCAGAGGTGGGTTGGGGTCTGGAGTGAAAACAAAGAAAGGTTTTGTTTTGCGGAAGTTATGCCTGTAAAAATAGCACTGCATCGAAAACGGAGCACTTTTTGTTTATTTAACTGTGACCTAATGTAGTAACCGCTGATTGACAACACCCCAAGTCAGAAAACGGTTGGCATGCAAAAATTGAGAAAACTTAGAGCGGTTTTCAATTGATGGTCAAAAGTAATTCGCTTTTGCTTTGGCCTTGCTTTACTTCGCTCTGTGATTGGTTGGAAAACTTGCGCGACCTTTTTCAACCAATGAGAAGCAAAACCAAAACCAATCGCGACTTGCACGCGCTAATTTTCCCGGGCTCGACGCAGGCTGCAAGTAGCTGCTTCGAATTCTGATTGGTTCATTGCGCTGTTCGCGTCTGTTGTGATTGGTCAAAGTAACTGCTTTGGTTTTACCACACTCAATTGAAAACCGCTCTGTAGATCTTGGCATCTCAAGGCTGTTTGCTTTATTGGTTTCTTAAGGATCGCAAATACACACGCTATGTGCCCCAAACACATCAAAGCGGCCAAGGGTATATATATTCATTCTAGGGTTATTATATGTGTATATATTACATTATTAATTTATCTACTTAGTTGGTTTTCTAGTTTAACCATGGGAGGATCCCTTCCTTGTATGGTGCTTGGGCGCTTTTAGATGCCTCCATCTCCACAATTTTATTTAGCTATACTTTGTAAATTTAGGTTTGTGGGGGAAATGTAAATAAATAAAGTGCGCAATGTTAAGCGTGAAGGTAACTCTTATAACAAGTTGAGGTTAGGTATTTGAAAGTATTGTTTATATTTGCAGTTTTTATACAGCATGTGATTACCTTCTGCTGTGTTGTCCACTGTTACAGGCGTCTCTTCGTAACTCTGTGGAGAAGGAAAATAATTATTTAATGTAAGAACGTCTTTGTACAAGAAGTCATTTGGCCCACCGTACAAAACCAAAACATATTTTACAGGCTCCGAAGCACCATTAATCAGAAAAATTAACTATTATAAACTGAGTTGTTAAGTGAGAATGAATATATGAAAATCATATATTTGAACTGCGGATTAAGGTGGATTTCCACTGTCGCGTAATTTTTACGTGCTTACGGACGTAAACTTGAACTGGCTTTACGTGCGTAAATAAAATAGAGGCGATGTGTGAACGCGCGTAAACGTAAACGTTGAACCTCGCTCAACTTTTACGTTTACGTGCGGCTTTTTACACATCGTCTCTATTTTATTTACGCACGTAAAGCCAGTTCAAGTTCGCGTCCGTGCGCACGTAAAAATTACGCGACAGTGGAAATCCACCTTAAAAGAATGCATCTATTGTGAATGATTACCGCAGTTACGAAGGTGAAAATAAAGTCTGAAAAAATGCAGGCTTGTACGGGGGTCAAACCCACGGCCTCTGCGATACCGGTGCAGCGCCCTACCAACTGAGCTAAAAAGCCAACTGGGAGCTGGTCATTTGTTGGTTTGTAATACACTGTGAGTGATGAATATGTGAGAATGAAAATACGAAAATCATATATTTGAACTGCGAATTTTCATACATTCATTCTCACATATTCATAACTCGCGGGTATATTACGAGCCAACAAATGACCAGCTCCCAGTTAGCTCAATTGTTAGCTCAATTGGTAGAGCGCTGCATCGGTATCGCAGAGGTCGTGGGTTCGAATCCCGTACAAGCCTGAATTTTTTCAGGCTTTATTTTCACTACTGCTTAAGCGGTGTTCATAACTGCGATGATCATTAACAAATTTACTGAGTTGTTAAGAGAAATTGAACACCAATAAATGTCACTGTGGAAGCCACTTTAACTCATAAATTCGATGTGCACTCCTCCACCGACAAAGCAAAAAAGTTTAACTTTCTTTAGAAAATAATTCCCGTCTCCCATCAATGGAATGCACAAGTACCGTCGGTTGCTGATAAGCTGTGTGTCCATACGGCTGATAATGCTGGTAGTGCTGGTAATACTGCTGCTGCTGCTGCTGTTGAAGTTGTTGATGCTGGTAGCCCTGCCACGCTGCAAGGTATTGCTGGTATTGCTGATACTGTTGCATGTATTGCTGCTGGTTTGCAACTGAGGTAGCGGTGTATGCTGTGGACGTGCTTGCTGCAGTCGTCTGGGGTCTGGTGATAAAACAGCAAAGATAATCTTAAGTAATAGATAAAATATGGGCGGGAGACCTTTATGGGCATTTAACTTGTAAAATGAAACAATAGATTGTGTTTGTCGAGTTTGTTCTTTTAATCAGTAGAGATCTGAATCAAAGTTAATGCATACTAATAAGCTGAGCAGGACTCTTTTACGAAAGTTAAGCCGCTGTTACACGTTGAAACTTTAAGCTGAAACTTGTGTGCAACGGCGCTGCGAAACACGTTTCAGCAGGCGTTGCACCGTGTAACATGGTCGATTTCGTGAAACTTTTTCGGCTTCCGTTGCGAGACAAGTTTCACGAAAAGTAGAACCGCTTTCTACTTCTGCAACGGTCGCAACGATCGCAATGGTGATAAAAACAAGAGTTTCACCGTGTAACACCACTTCGTGAAACTGGTCTCGCTCGGTCTTGTCACGCTACGCTGCGTAAGCCATGGAACTAGTTTTGCGGGAATTTCGAGACCAGTTTCAACGTTCCCGAACAAGTTTCGACCTTTCATGTTACATGGTGCAATGCCTGTTGAAACTTTCTCATCGCCGTTGCACACAAGTTTCAGCTAAAAGTTTCAACATGTAACAGCGGCTTTAAGGATTTGCATTGGGGTTCAGAGAGGTATACATGTGACTCAAATACTACCCGTAGATTGCTCGTAACTCATATTTATGAATATTACAACAAAATTTAAATCAAACTGGTAGAGTATGCGAGAGATTTCAAGCCAAAAATAAATTATTATAAAATTATTGTTAGAAGATCTGCCATCTCAACAAGGACCACCAGGAATTCTCAACTCCTGAATATACCTTTAATTGCACTGCCAGGGGCCAAAGGACTTTTCAGTACTAAGTAACTTCGTTGTGGAACGAGCTACAGCCCGCACTCAAACTGAGAAAATCTATGACTGTTTTAAAGGGTCTTCTCAGGCGTATACTCCTGCATGTTTTATTGACCTTTTCTCCCTTTTTATGTTACCTTTTGTTTTTAGCTTTAGTGTATCTTAATCCTATGGTAGCACTGACTCTGAAAAGCCCAGAGGGGATGAGCCAATAAAGTATGTATGTTTGTACGTATGTAAAAGGTGTGACGTAAGGAGATTTCTCACGGAAGACCTGATCAATTTAAGGCTACGTTTTTAAATACGAATCCATCAACAAAATATAATTACAAAGTTAAGATGGAAAAAAAACTACAGCCAATCTACACCGTGAAATCGAAATTTGCATGTCAGTTTTGAACAACGCCAGCAATCCATAAAAAGTTTGATGGTATAAAGCCGCCTATAAGTTCTTTTTTACATTACAGCATGAAGTATTTGAAAACTATCAAATGTGTGTTTTGAATTTTTTTTTTTTTCAGTTAATACATGTTTTTTGGAAAGATTTCCAGAGAAATCTTCAAGATTCCATTCAAATGCCGGACATCAGAAAGGGGAATTTGGTGCACTCATTTCATTCTCGGAAATACTGGCCATGCGTGAAGTAGATAGACTTTAAGATGGACAGGCAGCCGAGGAAGGAAAGGCATTTTGAGAAAAAAATATTTGTCATGTTAAGATGGGAAGATAAAAGATACAAAAAGGAAATTTAAGTGGCCCTAAGATACGTGGATAATTTAACTTGTGCTTCATGAAACTCTGCTAAAAAGTAGGAAAGATGGAAAGAAAGAAGATGGGAAGGAACTCCAAATTAGTTTTTGCACTTATGTAATACTTTGTAACTATTCCAGTTTAACATTTAGACTTCACAGCTCTGTATTTCCAGCTTTGGACTTTTTTTTGGTCTTCAAAACTTACGATAAACTTAGCATCATTTTGGTACATGACCATGTCAACAGCGGTGTGGGTCTATTCCCCAGTAGATGTCACAAACTGCTTTGCATGCATGCTTACAAAGACTTACCACGATGCAAATCAGCTTGTGATGTCAACAGGGGAAAAGACACACGCCCATTACTAGCTTGGTCGTGTGACAGACACTGGCTAGATTTCGTAACTTTTAAAGCCTATAATGCATTTTGAACAGGTGCAAAGATTTACTTCAGCGAAAAAATATTTCTGGGTTAGGGGCACTTTAAATGGGTGTAACACATAGTTGCATGTTTCTGTACCTTTTGGGTGTTGCAGCACTGACTCTTAAAGGCTTTGACCCACATCCGATTGCACCTTGCATGTCTATCATGGCTTGCCTGTGTTCTGACTCATCTGAGAACCGTACAAAACCATATCCTCTGTAACAGAGCAAATTCACATTCAACTGAACTTCAGAGGCACTGAGGGACATCACCATTTGTTTGTTTAACATCAACCATTATAACATAGCTATGAAAATTGTGTTGTCAAATTCAATTGTGTGAGCATGCTTCATGTTCCCATTGTGCATGCTGAGACATCCATGTTAAACTTCTGCGCTGAAAATGTTATAAAACGATTGGTTCATGCATCAGCTGTGCATTCATTGAGAATGATATGAAGCACTTGGAAAGTTTGGAGAGCACTTAATAAGCTAGAGTTGCTTGAGGAGTACTCTTAGGCATCTTTCGTGCTCTCCAAACTTTCCGCATGCTTCATATCTCAACGATTGCATGCTGACGCATGAACCAATTGTTAAACTTAATCATATTTCAGTACCATAACCTGCAAAAAAACCCTCCTATAGAGATCTCATGCATGACTTATTTTGCTGAATTTACCTATGAGTGATGCTGCTGCTCCAAGCCCCGTGGAACTTGCTTCACTTGCCTCTTACCCATGAACATATTACACGAAATAACTTGTGTGCAAGACCCAAAAATGAGAGTCACCTTGCTCACAGACTAAAGCCGGTTACAAGTTACAAGTTTTCCTTGACAAGTTTTGACTTGACAAATTCTATTTGCTGGTGTGTAAAGAAAAACTTGTCAAGTTTTTCCTTGACAAGTGGACTTGTTCAAAAGCTAGCATGCTAGTTTTTGAACAAGTGCACTTGTCAAGGAGAAACTTGACACATGACAGAACTTGCTCACCTGTACGGGTCAACAAGGAAAACTTGGCAAGAAAATTGTTGTCTGCTGTGTAATTGAATTGCTGGCTACAGTGATTACTTGTCAAAGAAAACTTGTTCATTCGTTCACACCAGCAAATAAAACTTGTGAAGGCAAAACTTGTCAAAGAAAACTTGTCATTCATATACATGAGCAAATGAAAATTGTCAATGACACATGTTACAGAGTCAAGGAATTTTTTGACCATAGAACAGTGACAATAACAACAGTGACCATGGTAACAAAAATTACAATATTATTGAAAAGTTTCTGGTAAAAATAGCATTAGCTGGCCATCAGATGCTGAATTTTTTACAGTACATCCTGATTTTACACCCTTTCTTCACTAACATAGCCAACAAGTTTAGGCAAAGTTGACAAGACCCATACAAGTGGACGAACCTTGCTTAAAAAAGTGCAAAATGCAATGTTGTTGCATCTGCATAATGAAAAAAATTAATATAAGTTTAACACCATCTTAAAATTCATTTGTGAACAAAAAATACCTGGAATTTCCTGCTGTGTCTAACACAACTGCAAGACAAGAAAAATGCATGAAAAAGGTGAAATGTATGTCTGAATAGTCTTTGAAACGCAGATTACCAAATTGATACTTAATTTATACTTCCATGTAACTTTTGCCATTTCTAACAAAGTTACATGCAATAATAAGTTTGCTAAATATTAGTACCTTTGGCTGCTTTACAAGAAGGGAATTTTCTCTGAAAGAACTCCTGTAGATAATAAGAAGAAATATATGCACAATGTACCAAATGCAATTAGGACACTACTGGAAAAAGCCATGAACAAAACCATAAAGCCATAAAGCTTTGTTTGTAAACCCTAGAGCAAAGAAAAATATTATGTGTACCAACACCTTTGAAATTATTATTTCTTGCTTCGAAAAAATGTTTCCCATACAAACTGCATAGTATCAAACAAACTTTGTTGACCATCAACAGTGTTTGTATTAGAAGCCGGGACCTGGGTACTGGCACCCATCTACTTTGAAGGGAATACCCGGCTTTTTTAGGTGCAAAATTGAAAGCTCTGCCTATCAAATTCACTCAGGGTACCTGGCTACTCCTAATCAGGTCTCCTTTTAGTTGAAAAATTAATGACAACCCTACATCAATTGTCATGATTAGTTAGTCAAGCTATTCTGAACAGTTAGTCAAATAGCATTTCCCAAATGTTCTTGGATATATTGCAGCCTCCTAACCATTGTCCTTTTTAATTCAACTACTTCAAAGATGACCAGAAAATAAGATAAGATAAGATTAGATAACTTTATTTTAACACAGTAAAATTTATCAGTAAAAAATTACAAAATCCTATGCCTAATTACAACTTTGTCTAGGAATTAATTACTAAAAATAAACTGCTTTACATGAATGCCGTGTCTGAGAAAAGAGTACAAGACCTAAGTTTATAAAGGAAAGCATCAAGGGACTCTGCTCATAAGGTAAGCTATTCTAAAGTACCGCACCACTAAAGCTTAAACTGGTTTTGAGAAAATTAGTGCGGCACAATGGAACAAACAGTTTGTTCACAGAGTCTCTCAGAGAATAGCTTATTACATCATTTCGTATTGTAAATAGATTGCTTAGATAAGCGGGAGTGAGACCATGTAGAGATTTAAATACTGTTAGGGCTTTCTGCGTCTGCCTTTGAGTGCTTCATTTTCGCCAGCCGAGTTTGGTGAATAAATCATCCGCATTAGAGTAAAAATTGGAAAAAGTCACAACACGAGCAGTGCAGTTTTGTAGCTTAAATTGAAGGGCTCGGTGCATAACCATCCTATGTCGAATTTTGGGTTGTTTTTCGATTTTGCCGGGATTTGCCCGAATTGTTGCATGTAAACTGCAATTCGATTGAAAGAAGATGTAATGCAACTTGCAACCCACTCCCATGGAAGGTTGGTTTCTTGGTGTACGTAAGAAAAAATGCATTTCTGGATTCTGGATGAATCAGTCAAAAAAATACCATACAATGTGTTTCCATCGAATTGCAGTTCACATGCAGAAATTCAGACAAATCCAAGCAAAATCGAAAAACGACTCAAAATTCGACATAGGATGGTTATGCTCCAAGGCCTTCAATTATGCCCCAAATACATTTTGCTAATAGAAAACACCTACAGTAGACCTTTTAACAGATTTAAATGCTATACTGAGGTCATATCTGAATTCACTGCAGCCTTTTAAAATGATTCTGTATACAAAGTTCTTCTTATGGACCTTGGTTTGATTGCATGTAGAGTCCTAAAGTGATGATGTCATAAAAATTAAATTTGTAATTGTATCTATAACAAAATTCTCGATCATGATTGGTTCTCCGCGCACCTATTTGTAACGTAATCGGCGCGCGATCACGTGGGTGTCCAATTACAGGTATCCAATTTGAACTTTTTGTAATTGGATACCTGTAATTGGATACCCACGTGATTTTCACGTCAATTACGCACACTTTAATGGCTTCCTTTGCAAATGTTTCCTGTAGTTTTCAAAACTTACGAAAAGCACTACAGACGTTTTCGCTCAAAAGACCTTCCCAAAAGAAATTTTTAATTCCGAAATTTGTTATAGATACGATTAATTAGTAGTTGGACCTCGTGTCGTACAATTCAGGGAGTAATCGCGCTTGTATTTTCAAATCAGCCTCACTCTTCGCGCTCGTCTGATTTTGAAATTACTTGCGCGATTACTGCCTCAATTGTACTCCACTCGGTCCAATTACTATTACTAATTTTATGGGATTAGGTCAGATATTCAGAAAGAACATGATAAAAGAGGTCTACTTGCCAAAAAAAAAATCAGCATTTCCTTACAGTTTTAGAGCAAGATATTAGCACTGTTGTGCTCTGATGACTCCATACAAACCCTTCTAAATTTTACTTGGTTCATAATGGTATCACCCAAGTAAAATTTAGAAGGATTTTTATGGAGTCAGCAGAGTAACAGTGCAAATATCTCAGAGCCAATTTGCCTTTACCTGCCAAGTTTTGGCAAGTTAGCATTTTTCATCTTGCTATTTCTGAAAATATTGCCAAATTTTCGTATCAGTAAGATTGAAATCAAATCCAACAAATCCCATAATGTGTAGTTCCAGAAAAACGGAAATTCCGAGGGGGAGGGGGGGTTCGATCGTAGAAATTTCCGAGGGGTTTGGGGGTCGATGCGACCTTGTTTTTTCCAGGGGATAAATCGTTGAGAAATAATCGCTTCGCGATACAGCGTGAGTGTACACTCGAACTTGAGAAACGCAAGGAGGAATACTTACGTACACTTTTTTTTAAATAAGTAGATCTCCAGTCCACTTGAATGTTATCTTTTAACATGACTGTCGTTTTTTCCTTTTTCTATAAGTGGCTAAATGTAATTTAGGCTAAGTTAAAATCGAGCCAATGCAATGCTGGTCAGTGGCGGTCAGGGAATCATGCGCCCGGAGGTGACATACGGGGTTTCTCGAATCGCACGTGTTGTTCAGTTCTGCTGGGTGAGGTGCAGTTTGTTTCAGGCAGCAAATCATTCAGCTGTTCCGCTTTTTCCTCGCCATTATGACAGCCAGGTAAACCAACAACAGCCTAGCAGCGGCTTTTTCTTTCAACGAAGTTTCCTCTGCTCCTGTTTCAAGTACGGCCACAAGTGGGACGTCATCCGTCACTTCTTCGCAGCCCGGCAAGCCTGTTGCTGTTTCCTTGCCACTGGTTAGCGCCGCGGCTTCGGCAATTCCACTTCCGACGGCCTCAACCGCTGTTCTTTCGCCCAATGTTGTGTCCCTCATTAATCAGGCTGTTCAGGCGGCTCTTCAGGCCTCGCAAAGGCAACCCGAACCGGCAATTGCGGGTCCCGCCTCTTGTTCTGGCGCCAGTTCATCATCTGCGTCGTTGGGCGGCCTAGCTTCGACTTTTCTCGCCGCTGGAACGGGTTTTCAGCCTTCCATTTCAAGCTCCTCGACTTCAGGTAGGCCCATTCCTCTTGTTGTGCCTACTTTTGTGTCTACTTTTACCGCGCCGGTTCCAGCGATCGTTTCGTCTTCGGGACATGCCTTAAGCGGTGTTTCAGCTCAATTACCTCCATCCATTGTCAACTCGTTGGCGGATCAGCCATTCGTTGTGGGCCCTGGCTTTTCTCTCATTCCTGCTAAGCTTGTTTCGCAAATCTGCAGCGGAAAATTCGTCGATTTGTCGGAACTGTTAGCGGCAAACTTGGTCAGCTCTGAGACCGAGCTGCAATTGATGCTTGATGGGCGTTTAGTTTTATCTGCTTCCCCGAAGAAACCTCGTTGGCAAATTGAGGATGTCACTACTTGGACGGAAGCCTTCACAGTGTTCTCGCTTGTCTTAATGTCTTTTTTCCCTCATTGTTGGAAAGATCTAACTTTGTACAAGTTATTAATCCTGCGGATTTATCGCCAGTTTAGCGGACGGGTTTGGCTCGCTTATGACAAAGCTTTTCGCGAACACGCCGCGGCAACCTGGCTGGTGGACTGGGCGACCATGAATGCTCAGCTCTTTGCTTTTCACGCTGGTGGTGCTTCTCCTCACAGCCCCTTCCTCGGCACGTCTCCGGATTCATCCGAACCAGTGGGCTCCAGCTCATCTAGGATCCCTTGTATGTCCTGGAACAAGGGCAGGTGCACCGCCCCTTACACGATTTGCCGCTATTATCATCGTTGCAGCACGTGTGGCGGCGCCCATCGTTCTGTATCGTGCAGTTCAAGACCAGACCGTAAGCAGGAGAGTTTTGTCAGGCACAGATCTCGGTCTCCGGCATCTAGCTCCTCGTCTGGCCACAAAGCACGGCGTCAGTAACTGTTGGCTCGAAGGCTATTTTCCTTACTCAGAACTTTAAGAGTAGTGTTAGCTGCGTTTGATCAGAATGTTCCGTTTTTTTGCTCAGTGTGTCAGTTGGGCCTCTTAGTTTGCCCCCCCCCCCCCCCCCCCTCCTGCATGGACCACCTCTTTTCATTAAATAGTTAGTCATTATTTGTTTATCAGCTTTTCTTGCCCGTGCTCCGTGTTTTCGCGGTCGGTTGTGTCCTTTCGTTTCGTTTTTTCGCTTTATGACAGGCAGACTTCTTTATACTGCATGCTCTATTGATTGTTCAGCTTAATTATTTGGGATTGTCAATGTTCTTATCCCTTTGCCTGCCCCTGTTGCGCTATGGGCTCGATGAATTAAACATTTCTTTACTGTTCCGGAGTTGTTCTCATCTTAGTTTTAGTCATAACTGCCCTAAGTTCGGGGGTCCTTAGAGGGGATTTACGGTCTCTCTTTCTGTTTCCTTCTAGTCTCCACCCCCTTGCCCCTGTGTCCGTGGTTAGCCCTCTAAAGCCTGAAGTGTTCGCTGCCAAGTTGTCCCAGCATCCAGACCAACATCTAGTTGCCTTTGTCCTGGACGGACTCTGGAATGGTTTTCGCCTGGGATTTCACCACTCCAAGAAACTGAAGTCACCCAAGGCAATTAAGGCCTCTGCTAATCAACACTCTGAGGTCATTGACCGCTACCTGGCTAACGAGGTCTCCCTTGGGAGGGTTGCAGGGCCTTTTTCCTCCCCACCTTTCCCGAATTTGCATGTTAGCAGCTTTGGAGTTATCCCCAAAAAGGGTCAACCAGGCAAATGGAGGCTCATAGTGGACCTGTCATCCCCCGGTGGTCTAAGTGTTAATAATGGAATCGACCCAGACGAGTTTACCATGCAATACATCACGGTTGATCAGATCATTAGTATGATTTCAAACTATGGCTTAGGAGCCTTGATTGCAAAATTCGATGTCGAGGCAGCTTACCGCAACATAGCTGTCCACCCGTCAGATCGATATCTCCTGGGTATGAAATGGCGGAAGCACTATTATGTTGATTTAGCGTTACCATTTGGCCTCCACTCTGCTCCTTATATTTTCAATTCTGTGGCTGACATGGTGGAGTGGATTCTCCTAAATACACACAATGTTTCGGTGCTGTTACATTATTTAGACGATTTTATTACAGCTGGCCCACCGGACACAAACCTATGTGCTGAGAACTTAGCCACTTCCATAGCTGTCTGCCGCTCCTTAGGACTTCCACTTCACCCGGATAAGTGCATTGGTCCGTCCACGCGTTTAGTTGTTTTGGGCATTGAATTAGACTCAGTCGCTCAGGTGGCCTGTCTCCCCGCGGATAAGCTCTGTGCTTTACAGGCGCTGCTTCAGACATGGTGGGACCGACGCTGGTGTACCAGGAACTGGAATCCCTCATTGGCCACTTACATCATGCCGCTAAGGTCGTGTGGCCAGGTCATACCTTCCTGCGTCGAATGATCAATCTGCTCCAGTGTTTTCACAAACGGGACCATCCGATCCGCCTATTCTGGATCTTCAGTGGTGGCTTCAGTTCTTGTCCTCTTGGCACGGCGTCTATTTTTGGTTGTTTCCCGGCATGTCTGCCTCCCCTGACCTCGAAGTCGTATCTGATACGTCAGGTTCCCTGGGCTTTAGTGCCTTTTTCAATGGGGAGTGGTTCAGCGGCTCATGGGTTTCTTCTCAAGCCTCTCACTCTAGAGCCTATAAAGAGATGTTCCTGGTCGTCATTGCTGCTCATGTCTGGGGTCCTCACTTCGCCAGGCGCCATGTTCTTTTTCGTACCGACAATGAGGCAGCGGTTTATATCCTCAACTCTAGAACATCCAAGATTCCAGTGTTAATGCACTTGCTTCGCCATCTTCTTGCCTCAGCAGCGCGTTTCAATTTCTCCTTTGCCTCTCAACATGTTCCTGGGGTTCATAATTACATTGCTAATGTTTTGTCCCGTTTTCATTGGCAGGAGTTCCGGAGGTTAGCTCCCAAGGCTCAGTTGCTTCCAGTGTCCATTCCGCCTCAACTCCTGGAAGAATTGATCAGCTCTCATTAGAGCAACAGTGCCAGTTCCTGTTAGCCCAAGGTTTGGCTGACTCCACTCGGAGATCTTACGCTTCTGGCCAGAGGAAGTTCATCAACTTTTGTGCGCAGTTGGGCAAGTTGCATCCTAGTGGCTCTCCGTGCCCCACCGATGAATGGACTTTGTGCCTATTTGCCACTTTCCTGGCTGGATCAGTGCAGCACTCTTCGATCAAGGTTTACCTTTCAGCAGTTTGTGCTCTGCATATCGAAGAAGGCTTCCCTGACCCTCTGGTCAACTGTCTTCGCGTGCAGCGGGTTCTTCGCGGAATCAAACAGACCCAAGGTTCCCCTGAAGCTCAGCGTCTTCCAATTATGGATGACATTTTGATGATCATTTTTGGGTCTCTAGATTTATCCATCTTTGACCACTGCATGTTTTGGGCTGCATGCAACCTTGCCTATTTCGGCTTCCTCAGATCCGCGGAATTTACTGTTCCCAATTTGGCTAGTTTCTCCCCTGCACTCCACTTAAGCGTTCGTGACATTTCAGTAGACTCTGACGCCAATCCTTCCTGCTTGCGAGTGAGGATTAAAGCCTCCAAGACTGACCCCTTTCAGAAAGGCTGCTTTGTCCACATTGGCAGGGGACGCTTCCCTCTGTGCGCCCTCCAAGGTGTTTTGGCCTACTTGGCAGTGAGGGGTAATGCGGGCTGCCCTCTCTTTCTTTTCCAGGATGGTCGGCCCCTATCCTGTGCTGTCCTCACTGCTCGTATCAGAGAAATCCTAGCTGAAGCGGGTGTTTCAGGCCACTGTGGCAGCTCATAACGGCATCCCTGATCACCTTATTCAGGACTTGGGACATTGGTCTAGTTCTGCCTACCAGTCGTACATTCGCACTCTGTCTGAGACCTTGGCTTCACTCTCTTCTCATCTCGTCGCTGGTTCAGTTGGCCCGTGATCCTGGTACCTGTGGGAAGCATTCTAATTGCCCTTTAGACCAGAGACGACTTTCACGGCATCCTGGTGGTTATCTTGCTGTTCCTCTAGCTTGCTCGTGCAACTTGCGGATTGTGCATCTTCGCTCTCGAATTGCTGAGAAATCACGCGGATTGGTCTTCCTTCTGCCTGCCTGGTTGTGCCAGGCCACAGCTCCTTTACTCAATCGGGAAGTCCATGGCAGTTCCCCGGCTCAGTTCCTACTTCATGCGGAAGCTTCATCAGGCCTGGCAGCCGGAAGGGCTGCTGCAGACCTTTGCCTTTGGCGCCTCCTTTTCATCCTGCTTTTGTTAGTGGACTCTTCATTCCCATTTCATTATCAGCATTGCTGTTCGCGGGTAAGTGTTGTCCAGTGTCTTGTATTGAGCTGGGGGCGGGTGCTTGGGTGATTTTGGGTGGTGGTGCAGGTTCCACGTCATCTCTGTTCGAAGCCCCTTCACCTTCCAAGCACCCTTGGGTAGTCCTTGGGTGGTTGCCGCTCGCAGAGTTGCCATGGATGCCTGTGTGTCCTGCTCAGGGCTTGTGGCTCAAGGCTCGTTGCTCACCCTGGAATCACCGCCCACTTTGACAGGCACCATCTCCAAGCTCATCGATTGGTGATGAGTTTAAATGTGGCTAAATGTAATTTAGGCTAAGTTAAAATCGAGCCAATGCAGTGCTGGTCAGCGGCGGTCAGGGAATCACGCGCCCGGTGGTGACATACGGGGTTTCTCGAATCGCACGTGTTGTTCAGTTCTGCTGGGCGAGGTACAGTTTGTTTCAGGCAGCAAATCATTCAGTTGTTCCGCTTTTTCCCCCTCCCTTCCCTCCCTCATTGGTGGAGTTGGTAAGTATAGGGTTGGTAAGTATCTCCACTGACTTGGTCAGTGTGACGGTGCCTGGTGGGTGGTTGCCGATCACAGAGTTGCCGTGGACACCTGTGTGCCCTGCTCAGGGCTTGTGGCTCAAGGCTCGTTGCTCACCCTGGAATCACCGCCCACTTTGGCAGGCACCATCTCCAAGCTCATCGATTGGCAATGAGTTTAAATTTGAGTTTGTGTTTATTTTTAAAGAACGATGGCCATTCCGGTGGAAGAGAAACCGAAGAGAAATCAGAGCGCATTGAGCGAGACAAAATGGCCGACTCTCATCCCCAGATCTCCGTCTTGGTGTCTCGTTCCAGTCCTCCACAAATGGCCAATGCCAAGAGATAGATAGATAGATAGATAGTTTATTAATAACTGATTTGCAACTAAAAGTTGAATTATACGATTATTTACAAAAAAATTGAATATTGATAATTACATTAAAAAGACTACAAGTAATTTAAAACAAGTTGTATAAATATATGTATAAGAAACAGCAAATAAGGACACTATATATGTTCTAAAATAAAGTATATCGAAGGGATTTAAAAAATCTACTAAAATCGTTCAAGCCTTAAGGGCTTTAAAGGTAATAAAACTGTTACAAAACCTGTTCGTCTTAAAAACTGGCTTGAACTTCCGCATATTTCTTAGGTTATAGGTACATGTGTTGCGAACAGGAAGAAGGTCAAGTTAAATAGTTTATCAACTTGTTCCAGATTGCGGTCTGAAAGTTTAGTTAGGCCTGATTCAACCAAGGCCTCATTATATGAGCAAAGAGGAAAAATGATGTGCATAGCCTGCTTTTGTACTCCTTCAAGCTTGTTGGAGAGGTACGCAAGGAGGCTGTCATGAAAGACAGAACACGCATACTCTGTGATCGGACGAATACAAGTGCAGAAAAACTGGACTAACTCACAGGTTGAGCGCTCGGTGGCTGCACAACCAGCGCTCTCTGACTTATTGAATTTTTTTACTACTTATTTTTAAATTTGCTGCTGCGAAACTGTACTGTTGGGCTATCAGAATGGTAACTACCTATTCGAGATGTTTTCTTACAAGAATTGGGGCTGAGTTATCGAATATCAAGCTTAAATCTACCTTATGGCGTAATTTATGCAACATTGGCATATCTCGAGTAAAGCCTACGCGTCGTGGTTGTAGAGCTGGCCAACGTAAACAACGACAACTACAAAATACTCGCTTAAATGAAGAATCAATTTCAAGATTGTTATCGTCACCAAATGGAACTTCTTTGCCATCTAAAAACTTTGATGATTGGAAGTCTGCAAATTTGCATTCCTCTTCATTAAATATTCCTACATTCTACAACAACTTCTCTGTGGAAGATAAACAACGGATTCCAGTAAGGATTACTACACATCGCCGTAACTCTCGTGGGACTACTCCTATTGTTCAAGAAAAATACTTTTCAATGCCTGCTTGGTCCTCTTCTACAGTAGATTCCAAGCGCAAATCTTTGGATCTCTGTCTATTAAACGCAAGATCAGTTAGGAACAAGACTTTAGCTATAAGTGATTTTATTACTGATCTCAACATTGACATTATGGCTCTGACTGAAACTTGGTTGAACTCAGATGATGAAGCTTCTATAACTGAACTCTGCCCTGAAGGATTTAAATTTATTCATGCTCCAAGGAGTAACAACAAGCGTGGCGGTGGTGTGGGCCTTCTTTTCAAGAATAATCTCCAAGTGAAAAAGAAATTATGCGACTCATTTTCATCATTTGAATGTATGGACATTCTGTTACTGAACTTGATAAACGTTAGGATTTTTGTTATATATCGTCCTCCTCCTTCACAAGTTAATGGTTTGACAGTTTCGTTGTTTTTTGCAGAATTTTCTCAATTTTTGGAGCACATTGTTATTCTTCCCGAAACCATTTTCATTCTTGGAGATTTCAACCTCCATGTTAATGTTGCAGATGATGTTTACGGTAAGAGGTTTCTTGATCTTCTTCTGTCTTTCAACCTTAAACAGCACGTTTTTTGTCCCACGTATAATGGTCGCTACACCCTTGATCTTATGATCACTCATTCTGACGACTTGTTTGTATCTGAGGTATGTACATCTGATATAGTCATCTCTGATCATTCCCCTGTTCTCTGCCATCTCAGCCTTGTTAAGCCTCTTAGTAAGACGAAATTTGTCACTTTTAGAAATCTGAAATCTATCTGCCTTGATTCTTTCAAGCACGATATCAGTGTCTCTCTCGCTTGTGATGAGAATTCTGATATATCTAAGCTGGTCTCACACTATCATGAGGTGCTTGCTTCTACACTCAACACGTATGCTCCACTGAAGCGTAGAGCTGTTACTATTCGTGCTAAAAAAAGCGCCTTGGTACACACCTGAAATTGACCTCCAGAAAAAAGTTAGGCGAAGGTATGAACGTCATTGGAGGTCCACTGGACTTCCTTCTGACAAGCAGAAATTTTCTAAGCAATGTGCTGTGGTAAACAAGATGCTGTTTTATCTAAACAGCAGTATTTTAACAGTGTTGTTGCTGATAATGAGAATGACCAACATTCTCTTTTCAAAACTGTTTCTAATTTGCTCTATCCTAAACAGAATCCACAGTATCCTCCTAGCTCTGATGATACGTGCCTGGCTAATTCTTTTATTCAGTTTTTCACTGATAAAATAAAGGGCATTAGACAGGGTTTTTCATCTGTTCCTGACACTGCTCTGTTGCAACTAGATATTATCACCTGCTCATCTGCTTTTTGTTGTTTTAAGGCAGTGAGTGAAGATGATGTTTTACGCCTAATAGGGTCGTCAGTGAAATCGTGCAGTCTTGATCCAATTCCTGCCTCTCTTTTGTTAAAGTGTCTTGATTCTCTTTTACCTACTTTGGTGAGAATTATCAACCTTTCTCTGTCTAAAGGTTTGGATGTGACTGTCTTGGTTCTTGCTTATCGTCTCCGAAATAGTGGTATCGTCAACATACTTCCAGAGATCGGTGCCAGGAACATCGAGCTCGTTGATCATGATGATAAACGGCCACGGCCCTAGTTTTGTACCTTGAGGAACCCCCACCAGTACCGCGCCCCATTCTGAAAAGCAGTCGTGGCCGAGTTTAACACGCTGTTTGCGTGAGGTGAGAAAGTTGGTAATCCAAGAGATGACAGCATCAGGGATGTTATATGTACCCAGCTTCCTGACCAAAATCCAGTGGTCGATGAGGTCAAAAGCTTTTTTAAAGTCAAAGAGAATCACCCTCACAGACGCCCCGTTACTGTCAGTAGCACTGTACCAGGCATGAGTCATGCTAACTAGGGCTTCGGTGGTACTTGAACCGGGAACAGTGCCAAACTGCCTCAGGTCAACCTTAGCGAGTACAGCAGGTTTAAAGCAGCTATATCCAATATCAGGGCATCCAACTGCTTTCGGCAAATTACGTCTGTTCGGTAGAGGACAATGATGTTTCGGCTGGAATTTTGGCAATAAAGGTAACATGAATGCCTATTATTTTTGGAGGGTCAAAACCGCCGTTAGAATTTTATCAGTCCATGTTGTATTGTTTTATGGCACTCTTGTTGGTGTCGCCATGGACCTTTTATGCAGGTTATCGAACTTCGGCTTGGCTTCCCAGCTAGTACGGACATTACATGTGCTTTTGACAACGATGGTACATCTTCAACGATTATCTATTTAAAGAAAAGACAGCAGCTGACTTCTTTGGCTGCAAGACAAGTACCAGTGGTAAAAGAATCTGAACTAGACGGAAGGAATAATTAATTACTTGGCATTTTCAGCTTTTAGTTTCGTTGAACGTTTCACCAAGTTTATAAATAATTTGTAACACTTATACTCTAGTGTACACGATTATAAAAGGAGCTTTTTAAAATCAAAACCCATTTGAGATGTTGAGAAATAAACAGTTGTTTTGATCTTTGCTAAATTGTCACGTACGTGAAAATATTTGCATAAATGACAGGAACTTGCAATGACTAAGGTATCCATAACTTCTTCCGAACACTAGAAGAAACAACATTTCTTGTAAACTACAACATATCCTCCAGTAAATTTATAACTAATAATATTCAAACAAAAAACTTAAATTAGGCTTCCAAACAAAGAAGAATTCTAGCTGCTTTAATTAAGTTTCATTTGCCCAGGAAAAGCTACGTCTTTAGATATCCGATTCGGCTTGACTGGCAAAGGTCACGCACGCATTTCACGCTCTCCGCGGTTCAAAGTGCTACAATTTAATACAAACAGATTAATATATCCAATCACGTAACCGACTCAATTGTCCTTTTTCAACTAAGAAACAATGTAAAATTTACGAAGTGTTTTTTTTTAATTTTGGAAATTCCTGGGGGAGGGGGGTATTTGATGACCCCCCTGGAATGGAAATTCCTAGGGGGAGGGGGGGGGGTGCAAAACAAAAAACCTTCCATGGTGGGGGTATGGATATTTTCTGGAACTACACAATTTCAAAAATTCAAATTTTTATGACATCACACTTTAGGACTATGACTAAGAACTTGAATTCATAAGACTGTGCACCTAGCCTCGCTTTCATGAAGCTTAAAGCAAATCAGGGTTCAGGATTGGGCTCAGGTAAAATAATTAAATTGATAATTTCCTCCTGGTTTTTAATGGCTTTGAAAAGCAGCTTGGTGTGAAGTTGAATTAGATAGAAACCTTTACTTTGCTTTCTCAATGTTTAATTAATATGGGCCTGGTGCCCAAAGGAGACTATGCTGCAGAAGTTGATTTGAAGGCTTCTTCTAATAATATGGAGTAGCCCCCTAAGCAGTGAACAAATTAGTAATAGTTTAATGTCAGTTGTAGACCCACCTGAAGGGCATAGTCAGTAACATCAGGTGACAAATCACCAACAAATATTGAAAATTCTGGTCCCCTGAAACACAAAGAGAACCAAAATAATATAAATAGAGGTTATTACATGGCCGTGTGGAGATACCAAATTTCTCTTCAAGTGTTCAAAAATATTTTTTTAACACAAGAAGAGAAATTTCATATCTCCTAGTAGCCATTTAATGTTCTATTTAACATATAAACACCAATGAAATCATAAACCATTTCATTTTTGCTGCAAAAGGTCCAATTCATTATGTACACTGTAACCATAGCATTGGTGATCTTTCACATGTGAAGATAACATGTTACTTCCACATGTGGAGGTATTATTTTTTTTCATGTGAAAGCTCACAAGGTATTTCATTGGTGTTTATATAATAATTATTATTATCTGTGGCATTAAGGTGTGTTCAAGTTCAAACTGAAACCTGGTGAAAAATGAGACATGGTTTGATGCTACTCTGGTTTGAAGATTGATGAATATAACTTAAAAAGTTACAATTCATGACCCAACATTCCAACACTCCTGTCTAGTGTCTTCATCAGGGATGAACTAATGTTGCAACAATCTGTGGTATTGTTATTTAAAATTTAAACTTCCATTCACACATATAGTTATGTCCCTGCACAATAAGGATAGTTTGTGTTTTTACTGGTGGCTGATGCCGTAGTTTGTACTTGCATGATGTGGGTCCTACATGTTTACAGTACATTAATTCTGCCATTGTTTGATTATTGCGATATTGCTTGGAGCAATCTGTTACAACAAGACCAGGATAGACTGCAGTGTCTACAACATAGATCTGTGTGTATAATTACGTGTTGCACATGTTCCTCTGAGGCAATGAATGATTTACGTTGGTGGAATCTATCCAAGTGGCGCTCTTATCATAAGGCCAAGCTTGTTTTTCTCTGTCTAAATTCATTAGCTCCAAGTTATTTTTTAGCATTTTTCATTAGATTTTTGAACGTTCATGGCTATTCCACAAGGCAGAGCAGTAGGTTACTGTTACCTAGGGTGAAATCAAATTTTGGAAAAAACATGTTTCTTTTTAGCGGAGCGAAATTTTTTAATGAGCTGCCTGCCGACATAACGATAGCTGAAGATATACAAACTTTCTGCCGCTACGCGAAAGGGTTTTTATCACCATAATAGTTCTTAGTGGTTTCTTTTAGCATACTAGTATTGTATTGTATTAGATTTTAACATAGTTTTTAGTTTTTTAACTTATAGTTACAAAGTTTTAATCTATGCACATAAATTGTATTTTTTACCTGATGTTATTTATACAGGGCCCCTATGGATACCAGCCTTTGAGCTGAATGGGCTACCCTGGTTAAATAAAGTTTTACCTACTTACTCACTTACTACAGCACATAGCCCCAAACTAAAACGACCTTGCTTGAACCACTCAAGTTTCGCATAGCTCAGGGGTTTGTGCATTCCAAACATTAATCTGGAAGGCCATGGGCTCAATTACCACTGAGGACACAGAATTTTCCTTTCCCAAGAGTAAGACCATGATATTGTTATTCATTTATGTTTCAAATGATTTCTACACATCTAAAATGTTTTTGAAATTGCACAATTAACAAGTGTACCCACTGCATGAATGAATCTTTGCCGTAAGTGGCCCAATTTAACTTAAACCGCTTTATCTATAAGAAAAAAAAAAGAGAAACCAGATGAGCGTTATAAAGACTAAAACAGTAACTTACTGAAGACTGAGCAAGAAGTTAGGAACTTCAGGTCACTGGTCTACAAAAAAAGTTGAAAACCATATCCCTGAATGGTGATTGGCTGAAAAGTTATAGGGAAACAAGCTAGATGGGAGAAAACTGAAAATAACACTCACTGAAACAAAAACTGACATGTCAAGTTCATGTGACGTGGACCAAGGAAGAAGTGCCAGTCACACATCCTGACTGAGCAGGGTTGGGAACTAACTTTTGAGGGCACCTGCCGGCTGGGTGAGTGACCATCAGAAAGCACTCACCTGGGCCTGTCATCACTCACTCATTTCATCAGGCCTGATGGTAATTTTTTACTGAGGGTACTTTTGTGTTTGACTTAAGCAGTGCCACTTTGTAAAAGTTTTTGAATTGTGTGATCATCACAAGGCAGAAGCCATATTTGTTTTCAACAACTATAAGTTTATAACACCTGGCTTGTTGGAAATTTCACAATTACGTCTCTAGTTCACAGTTGGGACTGTAGTTAGTCAGGCAAAAGTGGAACCAGAAAATAGTTTTAGGTCAAAATGAATCCACGATTTGTAAAATATTTACCTCTTGAAGAAAACCACTTTCGCTCATTTGGATGAGTGATGTATGACTTGTACTCACTCACCAGATTTTACACTCAAATGGGCGAGCGGGTGACTGGTAATTCCAACCCTGCTAATTAAGCAGACCACACTGCATTGTTGTAAAATACAATGTACTTACTGGATTGCTTCCAGGGATTGGTAAGCCATTTAGTTTGCCCATGACTTTCTGTGACACTGTGTAATCACCAAAGTCGACGAAACAGTACCCAGCAGGAGATCTGATCGTAAACAAGATCTGATTAATGTACAGTCAAACTTGTGACACAGCCTGTTATACTGAGCTATCCTGTGAATTTTTTTGTACCTTACAGGAGCAAGTCACAGTCTCTGAATTTTGAAAAGTTTAGCCTCAATTTTTCAAAAAGGTCATTTGTAATCTGTTCAATCTTCTCCATCCTTCACAATCCTCGCCATATTTGCATTTATTTTTGTCTCTATAGACTATGGTGCTTATCTTCCCTGATAAATAATTATTTCACTGTTGCCCATCATTTAAATGCATTTTTTATGTCTGTAATAATGGCCCAAAACATTGTGACTGAGCTATATTTAGAGGGAGAAAAAGAATGAAGAGCAGAATTGTTAACTCCACTTCATTTTCACCTCCCTAATGTCCAATTTTTGTGCTAGCGCTGGCTTTCATGTAACCATAAGGGCTTCTTCAGCTGTAATGTGAAGACAAAACAATGAAAATGTCTGTGCCAACACACATTATTATGTCTTTTACTTAGTAGGCACACTGTGATTGGTCAATTTTGCAGGCCGTATTCTACAGTACGGCACGCTTGACTTCAACCGGTTTTCTTTCCGACGTGTCGGATAAACCTCAGAGATATAATAAATATCTTACTAACCTTGTTTTCTCAGTCCATACTGTAAGTTATGGATCCTCCTTTTTTCCAATTAATTTATGGCCCGCGCGCTTCGTGCTTCAGGGCCATAAATCAACTGGAAAAAACTCAGTCCGTAACTTACAGTGCAGACCTTGAACTCGGTTAGTCAGTTAGTAAGAGGTATTATCTGGGCCAACTACAACAAGAGAGTGCAAGGTTGCACATGTATAATTTTTGATGAATAAATTTAAGATGGTATTACTGGTAATGGTTACAAAAGGAAAACTCACCCAATTTTCATACCTCATCAGTCACTGCCTTTTTTAATACATACATATCACCCTGCAGTCACATGAATTCAGTTTCACTGTAAAAAAATTTACTCTAGTTATGTAAGACATTACCCTGTGGTTCTGTTTTTAATCATCTTGACTGAGACCACAGCCTCTCCCATTGCTGCGAAGGCACTGGTAATGAATGCTTCATCCATGTAGGTATCGAGCTGTTAAAATTTTGAACAAAAATTAGAAAAAAATTTTTTTTTCACAATAAAACCTTCATCCTCCACAAACTGTACTCTCTCTCTTGGCTTGACAGCTCAAGTTGTAGAGTGTTGCATAAGTATCATAGGGATCAACAGCTAAAAATCTTGTTCAGCTGCCCTGTCAAAATGTTTTGTAGTAGTGATGGACAGCATAGCTGGAATAGTAGGCAGCATCAACTGCCAGCAAACCTTGCCTGATAGAGAACTCACAGTGAAGTCCAAGTGTGAAGTAAACAGCAAATAATTGACTGTGGTTCAGGCTTGAAATTTATTTATATCAAGCTTCCGCACATTACATCTTTCTTTTTATATCTCCAACAAGAATAAATAATAAATAAACGACCTTCTGTAAGAAAAAAAAAATGGCAGAAGGATCTGCTTAATGCTTTGTTATCTCTGTATCTGTAACTGATCAGATTAGGGTAGATTAGACTACTGTTCAGCAGTAATGAAATCATTTGAGTAGCTAACAAAGATTGCAACATCTTTCTAAAGCAATCACATGGCTGGTTTTATCTACTCTGCACTTGCCTCGTGTATGTAAATATGTTATTGTCATTTTGTAACTCCGTAATGTTTTGTAATTGCAATTAATATTTGAATCAATAAAATATAATTATTTAAAACATAGAATAGGACAAAAAGAAAACATTTCTTTGATTGTTATTTACAACTGACAGCATTTTAATTAATATTTTCATACTTAACAGGTCAACTATGAACTACATGTAAAACAATAACAAGCTCCCAGCTGGCTTCATGACTCAGTTGGCACAGTACTGCACTGATATCACAGCGATCCTAACCTTAGTTCTTGGTACCTGGAACAGGCTAATACTTAAGCTTATAAATTTATATAGGTTTGAATGTTAGCTAGGTTTCATAGACCTTAATCACGCACAAAGCCATGAGGTAAACTCGTTTCTGGCATTTGCAAACTGCTAATAGCCAACCAAAGACTTTCTGTCCTAATCTCGGGATAACTCAGTTTCAACTTAACAGTCCCATTCTATTAATATAAGTAAAGTGATGCCAAGCTTGAAGGTTTGAATTGGATCATTGCGTTGGCAGTACGTAATTTGATTTCATGCAACATTATAATATCAATTCCCTTGCGTGGGATCACATGGGATTACAGACTAAAGTTACCAGTTATAAAATGTGTCAAACGAATCGGTACTTACATCTCCCATCCACAGACTAGTCATTTTGCCGGTCGAAGATTGTGAAAGAAGAAAAACCTAAAAATTTGCGGAGAGTGGCACGTGTTAGTCGTCACTTTGCAGACAGATCAACTTTTAAACAATTTTACGGATTCCTTGGACAGTGCAGGATGCAGGAAATTAAGAGAAACGGCAGGTTGTTGTATGTAGTATTTAAAATGCGCCAAAGGCCCACCAAATCTCGAAAATTTGATCGCAAACCGGCTTTGAAAATCTATATGGCAATAAAGTCGTTCTCTTTCAGAAAGATAAGTAATTCATGTGTCACTTCATGTAATGTATCCCTTACAATGTTAACTGCTGACCGAAGAAGTAATGACGGCGGGCTTTTTTATAATAATAAATTAGTAACCTCTCTTCCCAGGCTCCTTTCGCAAAGAGCGCGGGTAGGTCGCTATCAAGCGGATTTTTCTGCACCAATTTCAGGCCTGGCTGGTCTTCAGCATCATTTACAGGCCCTTTACGTCCACACTCCACATTAATGCGTTTTCAAAATTATTTGTTTTCGGTGTCATCGAAAACGCATAGATCGATCCGGGTCCACACTGCTTTTATTGGCAGCCGTGAGAAAAAGCAGGAAATAGAAGCGAGAAACGATATTTCACAGCAAAGGGGCCGCCGAAAGTGTTTGCGATTCACGAGTGAGGTTGTCTGTCTGGCCGTTCTGTGAATGGACTCTGGGGCCTCGCATGGCAATTTTGGCGAGTTTTGACTTGTAAATAATTCATCGGTGCAATATTTTGTCAGTAGGACTAGGTGGCTGGAAAGTTCTTTAAAATAACTGAAATGGAAATAAAATTATTTTAATTGGCAGATCCATGCTGCCGTTATACAAGAATTTCCCAGAATTCCTGTGGTCACAACGCGAAAATTGCAGACCAGTGAGGGCAACTGAAATCAAAAGCGTCATCCACGTCGCACTAAAGAAGTGAGCAGGAAAATGTGGAACAGATTGCAAGACGTGGAGTCGAAGTTTGCTGCTAATGTAGACTTTTAGCTTCAAGAGTAATTTTTGTCTTAAAAACTTCAAGACAAAGTTGCGTATTTTTCGGTGTTTTCCGAGGGCGTTTTTCGGTTTTGCAACAAAATAAAAGGTCAAATGAAGAATGATCCTCGCAGTTGTGAACGCAATTTATGCAATTGCGAAAAGAAGCCTGAAAAAAATTCAGGACTTCAACGGGGTTTGAACCCGTGACCTCGCGATTACCGGTGCGATGCTCTAACCAACTGAGCTATGAAGCCACTGACGTTGGGAGCAGGTCAATTGTGGGTTCATATGTTCCCGTGAAAGAAATGAGTGTGAATGATATATGAAATGAATGATATATGAACTGCGGAAATGAAATCAAATGAAGAATGATCCTCGCAGTTGTGAACGCAATTTATGCAATTGCGAAAAGAAGCCTGAAAAAAATTCAGGACTTCAACGGGGTTTGAACCCGTGACCTCGCGATTACCGGTGCGATGCTCTAACCAACTGAGCTATGAAGCCACTGACGTTGGGAGCAGGTCAATTGTGGGTTCATATGTTCCCGTGAAAGAAATGAGTGTGAATGATATATGAAATGAATGATATATGAACCCCGTTGAAGTCCTGAATTTTTTTCAGGCTTCTTTTCGCAATTGCATAAATTGCGTTCACAACTGCGAGGATCATTCTTCATTTGATTTCATTTCCGCAGTTCATATATCATTCATTTCATATATCATTCACACTCATTTCTTTCACGGGAACATATGAACCCACAATTGACCTGCTCCCAACGTCAGTGGCTTCATAGCTCAGTTGGTTAGAGCATCGCACCGGTAATCGCGAGGTCACGGGTTCAAACCCCGTTGAAGTCCTGAATTTTTTTCAGGCTTCTTTTCGCAATTGCATAAATTGCGTTCACAACTGCGAGGATCATTCTTCATTTGATTTCATTTCCGCAGTTCATATATCATTCATTTCATATATCATTCACACAAAATAAAAGGTCATATTCAATGAAAATTGGGAGTTTTGGTCAGTTTAGAGGGTGATAAAGTCTAAACAAGTGATCATTTGGCGTTAACAGTGGTTCATTTCAACCTCAGTCTGGAAAAGTTGTAGGTTTTCAAAACATCGTTCTATGACGAACAATATTTGGTAAACCCGGCGGAAAAGGGTTAAGTTCGATTGAGTTCGATTAATCGAACGTTCAATTTGGTTCGCTTATGTTGTAACGTCGGGTAATGTGAAGTGACAGGGATTTCCTTTGCTGGTGATAAGTAGTTGAATGTAGTCTTTAAGTTAGTTATTTGGTATATTTGAAATGGTTTTGTTTTGATTTGTTGCCGTTGTTTTGTGGAGGGGTTGGGTTATCTGTTTGTAAATACATACATATCAGAACTTTATCTTTCTCGGCCTGGTACGGGCTAATTGCAATTGGTTTATGGATTTACAACAGAAACAAAAATTACTAAAATGTTTTTCAACGTAATTAAGGGGGCAGTCTGGTTAAATGCCTTGTTTTTCCTATATTTCAGCACTTTCTTAAAAATCTCGCCCAGATCAGTCATTCAATCGAAAAATGGCTCCATTAGGTCGGAGTCCTTCGCACAGTTAATGCTTGAGCATTTTTTGATGATCGATTGTTGGATTACTTTGAATTTAAGGTGAGTAATTTGTAGACAAAGGCAAAGTTCCTACGCTTCCAAAAGCGTATATGAAAAAGTCATCTTGATGTTCTAAAAATACTACGGAACCATCATTCTATCCACTAGAATTATCTTCTCAAAGGGTAATGGCCTTGATCAATTGAAATAATTTGCCAGATCGAGACAACGCAAGGTCGCGAGATTTCAGCGATCTTCCCGACATTTTGTCACATGACGCTCAGCTGTGCAGGTCACGTGAGAAAACCGCGAAGTCGGTTGCTTGAAAAAGATTCCGTGGTGGAATTATTGATAGCGCACATCCATTCGAACAGACACGCTCAAGAATCAGTATCTTGACAAAGCAACAGGACTGTGAGTTGCCTAAATCATTTCACCACATACTGAAACCCTTACACCATTTCAGACCAAAATCTGCGATTTACCCTACCCTATTTCAGACCTGACCAAAAACTCGATACCCTATTTCAGACCTATTTTACGTGTACGGTTGGCGTAAACATGATTAAAAGGAAGAAGGACTTTTGTTAATGGCCTGATGGTGAAGAAGTAGCTTCTTCCATCAAAACATACCCAAGTCAACACTAGAGTGCACAAACCAACCCTATTTCAGACCAAAATGGTCAAAATCGATACCCCGTATTTCAGACCAAAACAGCTAAGAAAACCATACCCTTTGGGGCAGCACATACCCATATCGCCCATATAAGGTAGTACCCCCTCCTCCCCGGGCTACCGAGCACAAGAACGATTCAGATTCATGTGAATCACGTTTGCTCGATAGTTCCGGGTTACCAGGTTTACATCGTCAGATTCAAACACTAGCGGCTTAACATTTTCTTCATTTTCTTATTAGTCTATTTGCACTATACTGTTTGAGTAAGCCATTTCGAAGGAAAATCAACAACAATCAACAGTATATGTATTGAGGACATCGTCTCTGCCCCAGAGTTTCTTCAGTCCTTCTCTTTGAGCACGTTCGTTCCTTTTACCACCGGCCGGAAGCCATTACTGAGGCCCTGCCAGGGTAAATTCCGACAAGCGACATGGGCGAAAAAGTAGCGACAGCACAGAAAATTAAATCCCGACAGGCGACATCACTCCCGGCAAAATTCCGACAGTGGCATCAAGGCCGAGAATTAGCGATTTAAACACCGACACGGGAGATTTTAAAAATTCAGACAAGCGACACGGGACCCTCCCCTGGGAGAGCCTCATTAGTGTTTACAACATGTTGTCGAGTCACGGGGACTGACACCTTTGTAAATAAAGCATGACCAGAACCTTGAGTAGAAAGGCAATCGACCTTTACATTTAACTCTTATCTATCTCAGTACTCGTTATTACAACTAGTTTTGTTACAGCTCGAGTGAACATGATGTAACTGTCAGAGAGTCTGTGATCATCCGAACAGGAAATGGCAAGAACAACTGACCACTCGTAAGAGTGGGCTTTGTGTCCAAAGTCGACGACGACTGCATTTGCTTGGTTGCCAACTTCACAAACTGGAACACGTTTCATGGTCATGAGCTGAGACAACCTTTCTTTGAGGACAGGTGTTGTGACCAGGACAGCGACGCGACTAAGGGAATCTTCTGTCGTCCATTTACTGATCTCACTCTGTATGATTCCAGAGATGTCAGCCAAATCCAAATTCCTGAACACCGCAACAGATGGTCCACAAATGTGGTGGCCAAGGTAGTTTGAATCATCATAGCGTTCCACAAATTTGGTCCATGTTTGTTTTGTCTCTTCATCAATGTGCTCTAACGGCATCACCTCCCGAAGCAAGTCTTTAAGGGACTGTTTAACAAAACCTTGCACATATTCGTAAATTTCAAACGTCGACCGCACTACTGTTTTGAGGCAAGGGGCGTGACAAAAGTCGCGGTAGGTACCACAAAGTTTCCGTGCTTGAGTCTGGAGTTTGGCACCACTAGGTAAGCTACCTGTTTCAACCCGAGATGTTGCGTCCTGCATGTAATCATATGCCATCCAGCAATAATAGTCAGAATCAACAAACCTGGCCATAAGTTCCTCTAACAGCGTCAGCATGTCTGAAATCAGTTCGGTTTGAAATGTTTGCAACTCATCGGCAAAGAAGTGAAACCGGCTCATCGCATCACTTCGAAAGTAGTTTCCGTCAAAGAATTCTACAGGTGAAAGGACATCAACCATTTTACTGAAAATATTATTCTGCGAGAAAAATTCCTTGTAACGTGCAGTCAATGGCGATGGAACGACAACAACCACTTTTTGCCCATCCTTGGCACATTTCAAAGCTTTGAACTGGAGCAAAATTGTTTTACCACTACCAGATGAGCCATTGAAAAACATGTGGGATGCACCATTCCATACACGCAGCTGATCAGGATTAAGAAACAAAAATTGCTTGGCTAGGATTGCCTGCTCCGAGTGTTCGGCTGGTTTCATGACCACATGGGATCCACCACCATGAACCTTGACTTCTTTTTCGTAGCTTTTTCGAAGAAAGGTCTGGCTATCAATCTTCTTGTAAACTTTTGAGAGCACTGCGGAACCGACTTCAGACCTCTGACCAACAAATATAGAAATAAGGTTTTGTAGTTCTCCCCGTTCTTGGAGGTCAAATTCCTTCTCGGCAAACTTCGTTCTCCACCAGCTACTAAAGTCGTCACCAGAGCGTACATTAATCTCTCGAAGGGTGATAAAGCTTTGATCATCGCGACAAAGATCATCGACATTCGGCATTGCAATGACTTTGTAAACAGGGATGAAATTTTCTGGTCTGTGATCAGCTTGTATGAGGGCATGAATAATTTCCTCTCCATTTTGAAGCTGTTTTCTTGCCTTGCCTTGGACTTTCTTGCTGAACTTATTTGCAGCCTTCACTTCCATGAGGATGACACCAATTCTCCGGTTGATGATCATAAAGTCGATTTCTCCTTCGAGATTTTTGCCCAAAACAGGATGATCGGCTGGCAACCTCTGTCGGAGGACATGTTTAATAAATTCTGATATTTTAAGCTGCGTTAGAACAAACATCGGCTGTTTAGTCTCTTCCCCAAACTTCTCAAGCAGGTGAAATATTTTGAGTTCTGCAGTATCGCCACGAATTGTGTCTTCCTCGATTTTAGTAAGTTGTGTCGCCCCGGAAGCTTGGCCTGTAGGAGCGACGTATCCAAATGGAAAAACAGGAGGACACATAACTGTTTCATGATCTGTCGAATTTACGCACTCAGGGTAAATTCTACTTAAATGATCCTCGCAAGCTTGCACCAGATCAGTAAAATATTGGCCTGCTGCCCCTTTGCTAAAATAATTGGTTCCATCGATGAGCCGGCTTCCATCGATTGTTGCTTCGAGACAGCAGTTGAATGGTCTTGCATTATCAACTAAACCGGAAGTTCGGTGGCCAGGTGATAGTTGTTACCACCAAGAATATAAGCTTACGTCCTGACGTCAGCCTTTAATACAATATTTGGCTCCAGGATAGTTCGCCAGCATTTTACAAGTTAAACGAGTTGGAAGAAATCGCGAACGAGTTTCGTTCCGTTGTATAAGCTCTCTAATAACAGGCCACGCGGGCCCCCTTTGTGGTTTGCGATCGATCTCTTTAGCCTTTGTTGAAATTTTCGCTCTCACGAGCATATCTCTCTTAGACAATATAATCAGAGGCTTTGTGTAAACATTTCTCAGCAACGGCTAAATTTGTATTAAACCCTAATTTTCAACAAGATGCTTGTTTCAGGCACCGCGCAGGGGGAGGGGCTGGGGGGGCTTTAGCCCCTCCCCCTCCCCCACTTTTCAATAGTAAAAAGCAAGTAATACTAAAACAAATCGAAGTTAGTTTTCTATTTAACGTTTCACCAAAAACGGATTATTCTTGTTTTGAAACACCGCTTTTTTGTTGCTGAAAGTATATAAGTTTCACCACACCATGTTAGTTTTAAATACACTTCCATCCATTTCAGAGGACTTTAATTTAAAAATTTTCCGCGGGAATATGCCCCCAGACCCCCCTAATTGACTCACGCTAACGCGTTCGAAGCAACCCCCCCAACCCCACCCCCCAGTTGCACACTTGCTGCGCGGGCCCTGTTGTTTAAGGTCATGCACTGATGATGGTATGAAGTGACAAATGGCAATATTTTCTTGAGTATTTTGGTTTGCTGGAGTACCGACTTTCGAGCTAGCGGCGAAGTTGATCTCCTGTTATTGATCTCCCTATACAATTGTTTGGATAGCGACGCACTTTTAGGCGCAATTTGAAGTCAGAGAGGCACTTTTCGAATGTTGTTTAGGCAGTGTTTGTTTTTACGCAAATGTCACCGGCTTCCCCGTGGGGTCGACCCCCGGGCGAACCAGGGAGAGTGTGGGATTCTTGGCAGGTAGTTAGGGGAAGATCTCGACATTGAGGGGGACTGGAATCCACAAGTTTGTGAAGGATGTCAACGGGATTTTCTGCTGAGAGACACCTCACCCAGTGGACTTTGCTTAGCAAGATCTCCGACCCGACCCCCCCCCCCCCCCCCCTCACCCCAGGGAAATTCCTCAAGTTTGCGTGACTGATTTAACAATCCTCCTGATTAGCCCGGGGGTCGACCCCACGGGGAAGCCGAAATAAAACCTCTTTTAACACCTGGTGGGTGACTAGCCTGCGAGCAAGCTCTCCTTCCCACCCCCACCCCCCGAAAGGGCTTGCTCGCAAGCTAGTGGGTGACACAGTACACGAGTGTTTGTATTGAAGGCTTCAGTCGGCTTATAGTGGGTCTTCCTGATGTCCAGGTTAAATTCATTGTTAAATCTATCTTCTCTGTTGACAACTGCAGTATCGAGGAAAGTTAGTTCGTTCTCTGAGATTTCAAATGTTCAAGCAAGCAACCGTGGACAATAATCCTGCTGGTATACGTTGGATCAAACTGGTGATCTGATCGGCGTAATAAAATCAACAGAGAGTATAAAAGCAAGGGCCGATACAACGTAGAATGGTTTTAAGTTTTGTGTACTATATTTCGGCTGGCCAAACCAGCCTTCTTCAGGTACAATGAGAATTTACATTGGAAGGGGTGTTTATGTAGTTATATACCGGAAACACGTAGAACTAAAATGATTGACAGTGTAAAATAAAATACTAGAAAAAAGGTGCCAATTCAATTGTGAAGTCGAATTTGTTGGCTTGTTCGATAAACAGACATCAAAGGGAGGAAACGTCGTGGATGTGATGTCTCCATACCCTTTGGCGAGTAAGTTTTGTTTCCATTCCTGCCATGAAGATGTTGGCAAATACAAATCGCCATTTTTGTATCCCTGGCACTTCCGTGAGTTTTGGGATAGTTATCGCCATAAATTGGAATGAATTTTCCCTTAAGATTAAGCCAAGCATTCCCCTCAGACAGTGAGTCGGGATAGGAAGTTCAGGGTTGTAATGCGCCACATTTTTACGCGCGTCAGCCACACTCTAGATCTCATATTCAGAAGCGTCTTCAGAACTGCGGAATGTTGTAGAATCAGCTCAAACAAATTTCCAACTTAAAAGTAATGAGTGTGAGAATCCCATCCATAATCACTGAACAAGTTGAGAATTTTAATTTATCGTTGTCTGCATTACAGTAAAAACCCGCAACTGAGAACCTGAAAATTAAGAACCTGTTAGCCTAAAATTTGGATTTTATACCCCCTATAAACAAGAACCTATTTAGCCCAAAAATTGAAAACAGGTTATTATTTTCTTAAATCCTATTAGTAAATTACAGCTGCAGTGCAAGAATCCTATTTGAAGAAAAAAGCGGATTCTCATTACTTTTTTTAATAGCAAATAGAAAATAGGCCAATAACCATCCTGATTTGCAGCTGAGTTTTATTTGCTTTTCTCCAGAATTAAGAACCTATTTAAGAACCTAAGTAGCCTAAAACTGTGTTAACTACCATTTATATAAGAACCTGTTTAGGCTACTTCCCCAAAATGTAGGTTCTTAGTTGCGGGTTTTTACTCTACACCTCTCTTCGTTGAGATTGGTTCACATTGACAAGTACTGTAAGCCTGCTTTTCACTAGCGACGCAAGCATAAGCGCGAGCACAAGAGCGCTTATTTCACTGTGAAAACGGGCTTAAGCCTGGTTCACGCTTGTGAGATAAGCACAAGCGTAAACGCAAGGATAAGTACAAGAAAACGCTAGTGTGCATCGAGGTGAAATAAGCACAAGCATAAGCACAAGAAAAATAATTATTTTCCTTTTTCTCGTGCTTATGCTATGACCCGGCTTATTTCACAAGTGGGAACTGGTGTAAAACAAGAACAAGCATAAGCGCAATAATTCAACCAATGAAGAAATGAGGCTCGCAGTGGTGAACGCAATTTAATGCGTAAAGAAGCCTGAAAAAAATTCAGGACTTCAATGGGGTTTGAACCCGTGACCTCGCGATACCGATTTGATGTTCTCCCAACCGATAACAACTTGGCAAGTGAATTAGTGGAAAATAGGTTTTTATTAGTAACCAATCACAATCGAGGAAATTGTAATTTTCATGATTAAAGAATGAAGAGGTGCTTATGCTTATGCTTGCGTCGCTAGTGAGAACAAGGCTGATTACACTATAAGCAACGACCACTTCAACGGCAACCTAAACGTCATTTCAGGATACAAGTAGTTACAGCGTATTGTAACTTTTTTGCAACTTTACAACTCGTTCAGATTGTACTGTGCGTGCGAACTATCCAGTAAAAACGGCGTTGAAATTTAAAAAAAAAAAGAAATATTTCACCTTTATACAGTCGCCTTCTCCAGAAAACACAGAATTTGGCCATTTCACGATCCTGTTTTGCAGGCAACGGCAAAGAAATGGACCAAAGAGTAAGACGCATGTGAAGAGCGATTATTTATTTTCGCTTATTAAGGTCGAGCAGGACACTTGCCTACGAGGGGGTAAACTCGGACACAAGATTGTAATATGTCCGTCTCCGAAGATCGAACGAGTCCGCTAATGTATTCAAAAATGTGCAAGAAGTTCATACTCAAGATTTCAATCACACATTTGCCGAACATATAATGAATTGCATAAGTTTAGAATAAAACTCCTTCTCGGAATATTCCGTGCATCGTCGGAATCAGTCAGTAAAATCTCTGTGGTAACCCCTTATATGGAATAACGAGATCAACTTGACCTCCTACCCTCGGGTAATCACAAAAACGATGTACAAAAAATGGCGACAGGAATGAGTTAAGTAAAAACGGCTAAATTTATGTAAAGTACGAGTTTTATGGCTTGTCCGTACTTTCAATATAGCAACCTAGGAGGCTCAATGTGAATTTAAAATGTTTTGCTACCATTATAACTCCTTGAACAGAGAAAAAATGGGCAAAAATTTAATATTTCCTTGTGAAGCTGGAAGAAAAATTCAGGAATGGACAAAACCGGTCTTTATTTGCAACTTACTTCAAAACGCTCTTACAGGTTTTTTCTAATAAGGCCTACAAACTGTGGGACTTGAGTAGTTTACACTCTTTAAGTTTCGTCATAAAGTGTAACTGTCAGAATTGACCTTTTTCAAAATGAGCGGCCACGCTTTACAGTCGCTATGGTAACAGCTGTTGCTTGGAAGCCTATGAGAAAACAAACTTTGATCATACGTCGAAAAGATGTTATATATACTGTCGAGGAAATCAAGGCTTGTCTTCTGTAGGATTTCAACCGGTACACCTCAAAGCCAAAAAAACTGATGCGAGACTCCTTAATATTATTGCTTTGAGACGTTCTCGATGTCGTTCCTAAAGCTCTACATCACTTGAGGGCACATTTGCGATACTATATCGTAATTGTCATGTTGGAGGTATAGAAGCACACTACTGTACATATTTCTTCAGTTACGAACAGTTGCATTTGAGTAACCCAAAATTTCGTCAAAATTCTTGGCTTGCACGTGACGAAAGAAAAAACTAAAATAAACAATTTTGAGGTTTAAGACATTTTAAAGATATATCTGCTGGCCTGTTTTCAGCTTGGTACCATGCTTTGTTTTGAAAATTTACATTTTTTTTTTTACAATGCGTGACATGGTAGTTGCGTCTGAGAAACATATCACGTACATGAAAATATCGATTTACGTTGTGTTTTTGATTTCTGAATAACCATTATGTTAAGAGAAGTGTCTATGCGAATGTTTTGACGTTTAGCAGAGAGAAAAAAATCTTTTGCGACAGCCAAAGTGAACTCCAGATGTTTCCAATGGATTTCCGGTTTTGACTGGTACCCTTTAAGCCTGGTTTTCACTAGCGACGCAAGCACAAGCGCAAGCATAAGCGCAAGCATAAGAGCGCTTATTTCACCGTGAAAACGGGCTTAACGCAAGCATAAGCATAACCATAAGCGCAAGGATAACATTTTTCCTTTTCCTTGTGCTTATGCTTACGTTGTGTCGTTTTCACTTGGCATAAGCTTCTTATGCTTGCGCTTGTGCTTGCGTCACTAGTGAAAACCAGGCTTTACCGAATAACTCGAGTTCGGAATATCGCACAACCTTGAAGCTTTGATACGTTGTTTATTTATTACTCTTCTACAATATCTCAATTTCTTGACTTAATTTATTGAAAGATGAGCGATTTTATTTTTTATTTGCGTGATACTTGCGTGACGTGCAAGCCAAGAATATACTGCTGGTAGTCCCTTTCTGGATAGTCGAAGCGCAATCAATCAATAGCGCGGTGAGCAACAGTGAGGTGAAATTCGAGCGAGGAGAAAAAAGCGTATTAAGAGACGAAAGAGACTGGAGAGAGGCGCCTCTCTCCCAGTCCCCCCTCGGTACATTCAATTGCCCACTCCAAAAACGACGAGGAGACTGGTACTAGTGAAAGTGGGTAGACGGAAGATGACAAACACGACATTTATCGGCGTTTTCAAAGCCAATAGCGGTGTTCTGAGAAGCGGAATTAGCAAGAGCAAAGCTACGGGCCTTGACAACACTGAAAAATGAAATGTTTGTAATCTTCAGTGGGGCGGGGGGGAGAAGGGTATTTTCGTGACGCCGTGATCCGGTTTTTTTGTGCTCTGTGAATCGTGATTTAAAAATAAACTGTTCCGTGAATCGTGATTGAAGTGTATTCCGTGAGGCGTGAAATGCAAAAGTCCGTGCCTGTGAATCGTGAATGTCTAACGTTGAGTTCGTAGCTGAATTTCACTGCATTGTGATCAGATTTTTTCCGTGACCTTAGTGAATTTAACACTTGAGTCGTGATTCGTGAAATCGAAAATTCACTATCGTGACTTCGTGACAAGACCCTTCCTTGCCCCCCCCCTCTCTTCAGTCTACCCAAACGATCCCACAATCTTCACTAGTACCAGTGTTTTTGAAGTGGCAAGTCAGGTTTGGCCAGTCGCGCCGGTTTGAGCTCCCCACTATGCATAAAGGCCCTGTTGGTAGTGTATCGTCAAAATTAAGCATTGTCGTTTACAAATTGCAAATGTTTACAATTCAGGTCCATCTGCGGCTTTCTTGACCGTCATGTTGAAAAAAATGCGATTGACAATAGTTACTTAAAGGACTTTTCCTTGCTTCATGTACACAATAAAGAAGAATAATCTAAATAAAGTTCCTTAAAACAGGAGAGGTTAGATCATTACATCAGCATGTCCCTTCGTCATTTCAGTTCAGTTCTGCTGATGGTGTAAACTCGCGAGCTCGCCAAATGAGCAAACGACCAAAAGGCCGCAAACAACAACTTGTCTGTAGATCAAGAATGGAGCACCGAGCCAAGCCAACAACTTCCACAAACTGTGCGAGCTTCCACCTAAAGACACTGAAACACAAAGTCAACTGGTGGCATTAAATAAAACGCAAGAGCCTTGACCAGGGCTGTGCTCTACCAGACCCTGGTGCTTACTTTTGCCTTGGGCGACAAGGAAATCTTAGTTAAATTACTATGTTGGTCACCCTGTATTTCAAAGGTTCATTGTTTTTGGCTCCCTAAAAATTTTCTTAGAGCACAGCCTTGCTTGACTGTGAAACAGGCGTTTTCTACCTTAAATTTTACGCAGGGAAACGCGAATCACCGAAAGCTCGACGACAGGAGGGGTGTAGCGTGGATTCTCGCGTGCGAGCCTCCCACGCTCGTAATGCTCATTCCCAGTTCGTTTCAGAGTTTTGTGCCAGCGTTAATACGACCGGTCAACACAAAAATCAATGGACTGCTCTTAAATAAAGGATAAAAAAAGACATTTTCCATACCTATTGGACCTGGCGAAAAGTATTGGAGATAGCACATGGCTACACACATGTCCTGACCAAATATGACCATGGTTACAAAGGGCTTCATAATAAACAAAAATATCGGTCTCAGAATGGAAGGCCCGGTTTAAACGTCGCATTTTACACGCACAGAATCTAATTGCCTAATTAAGTGCATATAAAAAGCGATGCTTAAATCAATTAAATTCGGTAGATTTGAATTAAATGCGAGTTCAGTCGAATATTCCCGGGAATATTTGACTCGGGTAGTCGAATATACGACTGAACTTCGACAGTTGATTTAAACGCCGCATTTACATGTGTGAAATCTAAGCCCCGTCTATACTATGGTGGCCCAGCATTATCATAGTAAAATATGTAAGTTTTTGAGGAGAAAAGAATAAAAAATGGAAAGAAACGAAAAATACAAGCAATCAAAATAGAAAAAAGGGAGAAAAAATAATATTGTAATAAAAATTAATGCAAAGTAAAAAAAAGTTGTTGTCAAATTAAAAAGTAAAAAGAAAATAAAAAAAATAATATTTAAGCACTAAAAATATTTTGAAAAAAATATAATCGAAAAAAAAAAAAAAAGAAAAAAGAAAAATCATTGTTTAAAAACAACATTGAAAATCAACATCGAAAATCAACATTAAAAAAAAACATTGAAAACCAACATCGAAAATCAACATAAAAAATCAACATTGAAAATCAACATTGGAAATCGACATAGGAAAAAAAAAACCAATGTTATTTCCACGTGGCCTGTCGTTATCATAGACCAGGATGCTTTGCACGCAAATTCAATATATTTCATCCATTAGAGAGGTGATTAGAAGCTCCTGATACATCAGGGTTGTTTGGACGGTACTTGATATCTGCAGGTAAATGATAACCAAAGTGTACACATTGTGAGCACGAGAGAGGAAAACACAAAGGGAACAATTCACTGTTCATAAGTCAGTGCAGTGGCCCAGCATTCTCGTAGCCCGTGAAGACTTAAATCAGCGGACTTTAGCGGAGCTTGAGACCCGGATGACCCATATCGAAGAGAAATCGCTCGAGAAATCCAAACAGTACGTTCCGCGTCCAAAATGAGTAGAATTCGGAATCCTGACTGGGAAAACGACGAGAACCTGAAAGCCGACATACAGAAATACGTACTCCAAAACTTAACTCGTAGAGAAGTTCTAGACTTTCTGGGTCGAGACTATCCGCAATATGCGTGGAGTCTTCCAACGCTGAGTCGAAGGATGGCTCACTTTGGGGTGACATATGTAGACTACGGAACAGACCTGAAAATCGTAGAAAAGGCAGTCAAAGAAGAAACCAGTGGACCAGGACAACTCTTGGGGTACCGATCAATGCACAAAAAATTACGAGAGCACCACCATTTGGCAGTACCACGAGGCTTGGTGTACGATGTCATGACGCAGATTGACCCTGAAGGTCTTGAGGGCCGAGGAAAAGTTGGACAAAAGAAGCGACACAGAGGGCCGACTGGCACATTTACATCACTGGTAAGATATCTGTTAGTGCTATTTTTCACAGGTTCACGAAAAACATGATCATGTTTCGCGAGTGTAAAGCCCCGGCTAAAGGTGCGGTAATACGTGCCACAAAATCGAGCTACAAAACGTGCAACATTGTTGCGTAGCGAGTTTCAGAGTGATGTAGCACGAATTACTACGCGCGCTACAAATTCATGTGTTGCGTGATCTTGTTGCGCTAATTAAGCGTTGTGATTGGTCAATTTATGACATCCAAGATGGCGGCCGAGAAGAGGCGCCACAAAGCAATGGCCCTTTTGTTTAAAGCTTTGTCAGTTGAAGATGAAGGGTCGGTCCCACGAAAGAGAAATAGGAAGTTGTACATGAGAGAATGGATTGCTAGGAGGAAGAATAAGGGAATTTATCATCAGTTGGTTAAGGAACTGGAGGTCGAAGATCTGGGAGCGTATCGCAACTTTTTTAGGGTCACGAAGAGTCAGTTTCGTCTTCTTACCGAAAAAGTCAGCCCAATCATTGCCAAAAAGGAGCAACCTTACCCACTAAACCATCTTCGGCCTTCCATCAAACCTGACGAGCGACTGGCTGTGACCCTAAGATATTTGGCCACTGGAGAAACGCTGCACTCACTTGAATACAGTTTCAGAATTTCACGCCAAGCAATTTCCGCTATTATTATTGAAACATGTAATGCTCTTTACTCTGTCTTGGCTCGAGATTATTTTAAAACACCCAAAACCAAAGAAGAATGGGAAGAAGTATCTTCGAACTTTGCTTCAAGGTGGAATTTTCCAAATGGCATCGGAGCAATTGACGGGAAGCGAATTATAGTCCCAACAGCCCAAAAATTCTGGTTCCCACTTCTATGACTACAAGGGTCACAACAGCGTAATATTGCTTGCAGTGTTTGGACCTAACTATGAATGCCTGTGGGCCAGTGTTGGTACAAATGGGAGATCGTCAGACGCTGCTATTTGGCAAAATTCAGACTTGAAGGAAGCTCTTCAAAGTCCAGGAAATCCACTGAACCTTCCCCCTCCAAAGGAATTACCCGGAAGAGAAAAGAAGGTACCTTACGTGCTCACAGGAGACGACGCATTTGCGCTAACGCGCTACCTTATGAAGCCATTTCCGCAGTCTGGGCTCTCAGTGGAGCAACGGGTTTTCAACTATCGGCTCTCAAGAATGAGACGAATTTCAGAGAATGGATTCGGCCTGCTGGCAAACAGATTCCGTGTTTTTCGAACTTTCATTCTCCTACCCCCTGAAACAGTACGTTCTTTGGTTTTAGCCGCCCTGGCATTACATAACTTTTTGAGGTAAGCCAAAAAGGTGTCAATTGTCAGGGCAAATACCTAAAATATGTAAGGTCATCGACACTGTCTGAAGAGGGGGCAAGTTGTCTGACATTTGTTTTATTGAATACTGTATGGATCTTCCTAAATATATTATGAAAAACAAGATTTCAGTGTATTCCTTTTTTTTTCAATATCACTTAACTAAGATTGTTGTCAATATTCATTGATTGCTTTTGAGAGTTATTTTTACATTTTCTTTTATTGCATTTGCTTATCATCATCAGAGTGTCCGACCAATCCACTGCTGAGACAGACCACGAGGACACACAGGGAAATGTCATTCCTGGAACATGGAGGAATGGCAGTGATAATTCAGCTGTGCCAACAACATGGTTGGATTACCGTCCTGTGTGCAGCAACAATTATTCCAACGAGGCAAGGCTCATCAGAGAGGAATTCAAGGAGTACTTTAATTTAGAAGGGGCTGTCTATTGGCAGTGGAGGCAATGTGGCCTTGATTGTGTAACATCTAAGTAAGCGTATAATATCAAAATCCTACTTGTTTCTGATTGACAGTTTAATGGTGTATTTACAGAGATTTGCAGTTTTAGAATTTTTCTAATTCATAACCACCCCTTTAGAGATCAACATATGTAGCATGAAGGAGTGTCACATACCACCTGGTATATTAAACTAATACACAGATTGCAAACTATTAACAACTGTTTATTTGGAAATCAAGCTTATCCAAAACAACAACAGGAAAAAGAATAATATTAGCATCATTCAGAAATACACTGTATACAATAAATCCCTTTGTACTGTCCAAAAAATGTGATGTTGCCAGAAATTCTCTGATGGCTTTCATTCAAAAAATTAATACTTTGAAGTAAGCTCAGATTATTGAATGTAAATTTTTATTCACAATTTCATCCATGAATTAAATTTTGGTGACTTTAAACAGTTTTGTCTCTGCTTCCTTTATCTTAAGCTATAGCATTACAATATTTGGCATCTTACTTGTACAAATTAGGTAAGACTGATTTACCATATTTCCTCAAATAAGCACCCGGGCGCTTGTTTAAAATTTTAGCCAAAAGAGGGGGTGCTTATTCGAAGAAGGGTGCTTAATCGAGGGGGGTTCTTATTACGTTTTTCTTAAAATGAAATGTAGCTCTATTTTGGCTAATGCACATACCGTCATGTAAAAGAACTGCGAGCACAAGGAGATAGAAATAACTGGAAGGGACTTTTGGAAAATAGACTGTTCTCCTACATGCACTGATGCCGGTGAAGGTGAAGCTTGATTCCAAATAAAGTGACAAGGAAAACCTCTTTTCATTGTCACTATTTAAGAAATTGTGTTGAAGGGGAGGGGGGGCGCTTATTTGCTATTTTGGCCAAGGGTTGGGCGCTTAATCAGGGGAGGGTGCTTATTAGAGCATGGGAGCTTATTTGAGTAAATATGGCAATACAAAAACAAAATAGGGTGTAAAGCGTGCCCATCATACAGGTATTAACCATTCTCACAGACTGCAATAACCCTATAGAGGGTTTTCATGTGACATCAAAAAACTTAAATTCAAAACTAAACAGACTTTTGCATTTTTATCTTCATCACGTAAAAGGCATTTTAGAGTGTAACTGCTTGCATGTTTTCACCTCAGTAGCTTGCTTTGTTTTGAAAATAGAGCAGTTTGAATTTTAGAGTTTTTCACAGTGCATGACATAAAGATGTCTGCTCACAAGATGTCACTTACATGAAAACATCGATTCACTGTGTGTTTTTGAGGTTTGAAAAGCCAACATGGTAAGAGAAGCATCTGTGTGAATGTTTGAAAGCTTGACAGAGAGAACAACGTCTTTGAGATAGCTAAGGTAAGAAATATGTTTTAACTCCTTTCCGGCCGCCATTTTGGCGTCCCTCAGACGTGACCACGCGTGACTGAAAACGCTCTATATGCAGTCCAGGGAAAGCAGCACAAAATGCACTTGAACATTATGTTAGTACAATGTGTGAAAGCTGATGTCTGTAAAGTTGGCATTCTGTAACTGGCCAGAGTTAGTAGAGGAACTGTGCTGGCCTTGGGAGGACCTGAAGGCCTCCATTTCAACCTGATAAATAACAAAATAAATAGGCCTTTATAAAGTGCATCTCTAAAAATTAATAAAAAATTGAAAGACATTAAAAAACTTACCTCAAATATAACATCGTTAATTTTCTTTTTTGCTAGTATCAACTGTCTGCCTGACATTTTTCTAAGGGTTGACTCAATTGACTTCACAAAATGACTAATATCATCTTCACTGGCAACTTGAGGAGTGGCAGCAACTGGCTCACGAACTGGATCTCTTAAGCAGTTGATAGCTTCTTTGAAAAACTCGAGCTTTGCCTCCTCCATGCTCCTTGACAATTCAGTTTTCATCTTTTTTGTTGGACGGGCAGTTGGCACAGAGCTGGGCTCCTCCAGAGTGCTTGTTGGTGGGTCAGCCTCGTCAATTCCTTGAATGAACGACATTTTTTTATAGAACTTCCAGCTGGAACAGTACACAGCATCAGTGCCAGAGCCACTGACTTTACTTCCCTCTTCCCTTTTAAGCTCTCGATTGAATGTGGTCTTCAGAAAATTCCACTGCTTTTTTATTTCGTCTTGTTTCCTGTTTGGCAATATGTCGCATGCAGTTTGGTAGTTTAGGTCCTTAAGGGCTCTATCTCTGTATGATGGTAGTTTGTGATTCCACAGTTGCTCGTTACTACGATAGAAATCTATCAGTTTCTCAGTTTCTTCGTCGGTCCACTCTCTGTCCTCTTTCACCTTCGCTCCCCGTAGAACATCCTCCTTCATGTACGCTACCGCTTGATAAAACTTCCATTTTGGCCTCTGCCCATCCTGTTCCTTCTTTATTTCTCTTGACAATGCAGACCTCACGCTATGAATAAGACGCTTCAAGTTGGCGATAGGAAATTTGTAGTCCTGAGACAAAGTTTGTAGTGCTTTGGCCCTTGCGTCCCGGTCTTTATATTCAACTTTTGACGAGTCCCAAAGGCAAGGGTGTTCCTTCAGATCGTTTAATAGACGAAATTTGTCTTCCTCTTTCAATAAATCTTTCGAATCAGGTGAGACTTCTTGATTTTCATCCGTTATTTTCTCAGAGACTTCGTCTAGATCTTCACGATCAATACAGTCTGCCATCTTTGTTTTTCAGGCAAGTGTCGTCATGACGACATGGCTGATCAGCCAATCAAAAGCGGGGTTGGACGATCACGTTGAAGCGCAAACGGAAACATGTTGCACGAAGTAGAAGTTCTTTCTACTCTGTGCAACAAATTCTGAAACGTGCAACAACAAGAAATTGTTGCACAGCATTTTGTAGCGCGTGTAGTAATTCGTGCTACATCACTCTGAAACTCGCTGCGCAACAATGTTGCACGTTTTGTAGCTCGATTTTGTGGCACGTATTACCGCACCTTAAACGATCAAACATTTTCATCCAACATCGTGTTGGAAGAGCATGTTTGACCGTTTAGCCACCTCTCTCAACATTGTATTTAAATGGTTTCCCATGTTTGATCTTGATCAAACATTTTCATCCAACATTTTGCTTCACGAGCAAATGTTTGATCGTTTAGCCGGAGCTTAAGCTTTATATAAGCAATATGCGAGCCAGCGCGTGAGGCATGCGAGGCATGCAAGTCAAACCAAACACATGCGAGGCAAAATATATATCGTTTTTCTGTTTAGACTTTTAACAAAGTCTAAAAAGGCTACTGAAGACCGTTTTTTACCATTTCTGATTTCTCACTGCCATTTTGAATGCCGATAACGCCCTGGAGACGAGCCTCCAACAACAACACTGTCACCCAATTGTCACGTATTAAATCTTTCAATTTTCTTATTTGTTCGTACATTGGATTGCATTATCCTGCTAACAAGTACTGTACCGTACATGTTGCAGGGATTTTCATGAAGGAAAAAGAATATGCAATCCAGAAATAATAATTATTGTAGCGTTCTCACCTGCACAGTAATTTTAATCTTGTTGAGTACAACAGTTACCATAGCAACAGCATCAATGATTTTTCACTTCTTGATTTTTTTAATTAGAGTGACAATAACAAACAGAAAAAAACCCATACTGTCCAAACATTTATATTGTTCAATGTTTGTGGAGCAATTTATTTTTCTCATTTGGTGCGTGCACACATATATTTGTGCTTCATTCATACATACTATGCTTAATCCTTGACATTTGAGCTATGTTTGATCAAACATGGTTAATGCCATTTTGACATGTGAAACTTCACGATGTCTGGACACCAAATATGTTTCATCAGTATTTGGTCATCACACATTTCAAGTTTACACAGGCCTTAATGTAAAAGCAGGTCCTCCATGGAAATTTACAAGACAGTTTTAAGTTGAAATTTTACTATATTTATATATTGTATTTGGTTTATTTAAGGGCCCAAACCACACATACTCTGGAGATGGGCATGATAAACTCATGGATTTCATGAACAACACATTTCCGCTGGCTGTGTATGGTTTACAAGATGTTTTTAGTGGCTACATTCTTTATTTAAAACTGTGGCCCTCAAACTCTGATCCTAAACTGATAGGAAGGTGGTATTTGGAGTATCTTTATGAATCAAGAGGTAATTGCAGTTTATAGCTGTGATCATGTTTGAAAACTGTGTTTCTTACTCTCCAAAATTAGGTTGCCTGAAACAAGTGATCTGAAAATATTACAGTGCAACAAGTTCAGCCGGGGCCATCCAAATTTTTTTAGCCACACAAGGCGAGTTTAGAACAAAAGAATCAAAGTTTTTTCATCAGCAGACCAATCACAATGAGGGTCTAATTTAGCATTACAAGATGTGACGAACCTATAAGGAAACTTGCTTTTTTGTTTGATTGGTTACTGAAAAACATTGGGTGGCCCCGGTTGAGTTTGTTGCAATGTAACCAGAACACCAACCTCAGCAACCCCCATTTTAACCCATGCACATGCATGTACAATGAACATGTTATTGGACCATCATGATAGACCTGTTCACAGCCCTCTTTTTTCATATTTTTATGCCAAAGAAAGTCTTACAGAATAAATATCACAATGTCACTACTTTGTGCAATCAGTTACTTTGAGGGCACAACCTCAGGGGAGGTCTGCTACAACTACAGAAGGGTTGCCAGACATATTCTGTGGTTACATATTTTTCACACACTTGGAGCTGTTGGTATGTCAAGAGGTATGAGTGTGACCTCCCTGTGGTATCGAACATTGCCACTTGTGTCAATTTCCCTTACCCACTCACATGCAAATTTCCAGTAAAATATGGAAGGCATCCTGGTTAACCCTCATTGCTTCTGCATACATTGATGCCCTTTTTGTAATTTTCTGATACCTTCAACAGTAATAAGCCAACATCTTAGACTGGATAGAGGATCAGAGACTGGCATCATGGCAACCATTCATGCCTATCTTAGACAGACCCATGAAGATGTTGATGCATCCAACACAGTTCACTATGGACCTTCTACTAATAATAAGGTAATAATTACCTTAGAATAGACAATATTCGTATTCCCCGACGGCCCTGGGATGAGTAGGCTCTTGAACATGAATGCGAGGCTAATGCGGGGAAGAGTTAAATGGACGCTCAGTGTTTTTATGGCGATCGCCTGTCAAAATGCCGAAAAATCACTGCTTTACCTACAATTTTTCCAACAGCGAAGCAAAGAAAAAGAACCCAGACAAATACCCCAAGGTTTCAGATGTTACTTTCCACTGTTTTCCACCAGATAACGAAAAATCCACTACGCTCCTTGAATGAACGAGCGGGAGAGACATCGAAGGTGGATTGCAGCATGTCGACTGGAAAGCTAAGCCTGAGCGTTACAAGGCATACTCGGATTTGCTCTAAGCAGTTTGAAGGAGGCTTAGGACCCACAAAGGCAAACCCCGTTCCCACGATATTTGATTTTCCTTAACATCTTCCAACGAAAAGAAGGAGAAGAAGAGGAGAGACGATTAAGAGGTGTGATGGATGTTTAAATGTTTCCATAAGAAACAGAACTCAAAAGCTAAACCGACCTGAAGCCAATCGAAGATCAGTGAATGTTTCGATCTCCGTGGACCGGCTTTCCAATCCATATATTTGATTGTTTTGTAGACCTCTTATTCCTAGCAGAGGTTTGTTGTGATAAATTAACATAAATGATACTTACAGAGTTTCTCTAGATGTGAAAACGCTCTGGTCTAAGTTGAACTCTTCAATAAGCAAGTTCATAGGCAAGGAATATGTCAAAAACGTTTTGAAATTTTTTGAAGTGTAGGAGACCAAAATGCCTCTGTAAATTTCACTTTTCATACAACATGCCTCCATCAGTCCTCTGGGCTATGAAAACTCCTCAGTGATGTTCAGTAACCAACATTTGCTGCACAACCGAAAATAATGTTTGTGGTTTTTGTTTAGCTGAATGATTTCAGTATGTTGTGTTGTACCCTTAAACATAAATGTTGCCTTAAAAGGACATATCTATAGTGTCACCAGGTTTAACTTGTATGTACTTAAACTCAGTAACAACAGGGGTGCTTTCCTCTGGATCAGTAATAATGCCATCTGAACTTGTATCTAAAAACTCATGCGTTTTGCTTTTGAAAAAGGCCACATTTTGTATTAGTGACTCCTTTCTTCCCCTCAGTGCCCATTGCAGTGGACTGGCGGGGTGGGGGGGGGGGGGGGGGATATTGCTCACCAATACCTCCTTGATTGTTTTGGATGGCAAAGTGGTTGGTAGATAACTGAACCAGTCAGATTCTTGTCTTTGAACCTTTGTTTTCTTTTCAATAAAGTTAATCTCACTTTAAGTGAAGTTCAGTTTTCTCTTTATTCCCTGTGCCTTTTGCTTAATTTCATCAACACTTGGTGGGAGGGGGCGGGGGATTTTTGAAAGGCGATATACAACGTAAATGAAATGGTTGTTCTTGGGTAGATGGGCTGCCATGAGCACTTGTCAAAGGAACATCACTTGCACAATTTTGTTCTGTAATTTCTTCAATGGCTTCAGTTGCTTCATTTAATCCAAGCCGGGTCAGGTAATATATGAATACCCACGGATGAAGGAACTGTATTAATAAGGAGTTCTTTGAACTGTGCAACTAGATTCTCATTGTTTACAGCTGCTCGGACGTGGATCACAATTCCTGGTTGAACGCTTCACTGCCTTTTTCTTTTTCTTGCCGATTTCAGATTTGGTAAAGGTCATGTCTTTTAAATTACTAGCTGTGTGTTCTCTTTCTTCTTTTCCAC
>JAEMWC010000340.1:637500-647500 GCA_016490735.1 Pachyseris speciosa | reverse complement strand
GTGTGATTCATGGGCAGAGTTAACATGCTTTTCACATGCAGTGTCTGTGCATGACCGTGTGTGTATTAAACTACGAGCAGCCACAGGGACAGCTGACCAAATCAGTCCTGAGTGCTAAAAATATCAATTTTTTGTGATACCTGTAGTGATTTGCCCAGCAGCCTGCAACTTCTAAACAGACAAGCAACTGAAGAGCAAACAAATGCTGAGGATACAGTGTACAAAGTGCCATCAGCATGCCTATCCTGCCACACCTGTAAATATAAGGATCCCAGTGGTGAGAATGTCATAAAACGGTGTTTGAGTGCTGAAAGTAGTTCTGTTACTTTGGTTTTGTCTTTGTTTGCTCTATAATTGATTGGCAAGTTTTGCAATATTTTGTCAACAAAAGAGAAGCAAGACCTACACTAATCTTTACTTGCCTGTGTTGCCCTCAGCTACATGTATATTGCTTTGAATTTTGATTGGTTTGTTGCATTGTTGGTGTCTGTTGTGATTGGCTAGAGTAACAATTGCTGCTATATTAATCTACATGTGCCAGTAATTAGTAAATAATTTTGTTCCTCTTTTCTTTTATTGAATTTGTTTTTATTTGTTTTGGAAAATATGTTCCAATTTCTGCTGTCATTAAGACCACTTGTGGCCAGCTGGGAGGCTGCCAGGCTGAGTGATTGAATAATTGAAGTGTTTCGTGGAAAAAGTGGCATTTTGACTTCAGAATGTCGTATTTATTTATATGCAACACCTTATTAATAAGAGTAGAGTTAAGCCAGTGACATTATAACAAGTCTGTAATTTGCCAGATAAGATACACCTTAAATTATTCCAAAATGGCAGCCAATTTATTATTCTTTTTGTTTGCATGTTAATTAGCCCTCTTTGTATTAATATACCACACATATCACATTGTCTCATGGTGGTTTACAATTCTTCTGCTGGTTGAGACCAGATGTCAGCCTGTAAAGGCGCCACTGGCAGCTGCTATCAGTCTATAATGATCTCACCCACCCACCCACCCAACCCATGCAATGAATGTGAAGGACAGACAAAATCAGAGGTAGAGATCCTACATGTACCACACCAGGGGCTAAATTACAGCCTTTAGGCCACACAATAATTACTACAAAGCTATGTTTCAAAAGTGACAACTAGTCTAATAACCGATCAAACTTATAAAACTATGGAAAGGCCAAATTGTCACTTACGCACTTTTCCACCATTTCCCTTTCAGCTGATGATAACACTGTTTGATTGACAGATTGACAGACCGACTGACTGACTGATTGACTGACTGGCTGCCTGGCTGGCTGACTGACTGACTGACTGACTGGCTGGTTGGTTGGCTGGCTGACTGACTGCCTGGTTGACTGCATGACTGACTGACTGATTCATTGACTGACTGACTGACTGACTGACAGATTGACTGACTGATTGACTGACTGACGGACTGACTCACTACTGACTGACTGGTTGACTGACTGACTGACTGATTCATTAACTGACTGACCAACTGACTGGTAGAATGACTGACAGATGGACTGACTACTGACTGACTGACTGACTGGTTGACTGACTGACTAATTAATTGACTGACTGACTGACTGACTGATTAACTGACTGACTGACTGACTGACTGATTGATTGATTGACTGACTGACTGATTGATTGATTGATTGACTGACTGACTGACTGATTGATTGATTGATTGATTGACTGACTGATTGATTGATTGACTGACTGACTGACTGACTGATTGATTGATTGATTGATTGACTGACTGACTGAGTGACTGACTGATTGATTGATTGACTGACTGACTGACTGACTGATTGATTGATTGATTGACTGACTGACTGACTGACTGAGTGACTGACTGATTGATTGACTGACTGACTGACTGACTAATTGACTGACTCACTGATTCACTGACTGACTGACTGATTGATTGACTGACTGACTGATTGACCGACTGACTGACTGATTGATTGATTGACTGACTGATTGACTGACTGACTGATTCAGTGACTGACTGACTGACTGATTGATTGACTGACTGACTGATTGATTGACTGACTGACTGACTGATTGATTGACTGACTGATTGACTGACTGACTGATTGACTGACTGACTGGTTGACTGACTGACTGGCTCACTGACTGACTGATTGATTGTCTGACTGAGTTGGCAAACCACTATTTGATTTTTGATGTCTCTAGCAAACAGAAATTTTATAACTCAGGCTGCAAGCATGAAACACTTTTGCATGTCAAAATATGTTTTATAAAACAGGGATAAATAATTTAAAAACCTGTCAAGAAGCATATCAAGCAAATCTCCAAATCTGGAACCTTAAAAAACAGACAGCAAAATAATCCATCAGAAGTATTAAGCTTCATCAAAGACAAAAAAACATTTCCAAAGAAACCTAAGATCAAAAGATCTGTAGCAAACCTGAATGCATGAAAGAGAAATTAGCAAACTCTGCATTGTCATCAATGGTTGCCAGTCATCCATTCATTAGCATTTAATTTTTTTCTATCTTGGATAAAGGGGTGGTGGGAGGGGAACTCAAGCCCCCTCAGCCCCACCCCCCTCTGCAGTCTCTACACAATGAACTCCTGATCCTCCAAAGTCTAATTTTATAACAACAGTTTTACATAAGACTTTTTAGCTTTAAATCATACACAGGCAGGTCTATGATCAAAAGTCCTCTCTAGTGTTGATACTTTTTTATAATAATTACTATTACTGTGACAACGTACGTAATTAATTTTTTTTTTTTGCAATTTCTTCTTTCATGAGCCATGCAAAAGTTTGCTTTGTGCCCTCCAGCTCTTCAAACAAAAGACCAATTAAACTTCAATAAGTGCTAAATTTGCACACTGTTTTTGACCCTTCCTTAATACTAACACTGATTCAGGTATCGTGCCGTAACTCCATCAACAACATCAAGTAATAAACCTCCAGTAAAATGAAGTGCAACTGTGAGATATGGCTTGTGTAGCATGACATAAAAGGCTGATAAATTGAGGACAGCACGCACATAACCTAAGTCAAAACAAAAACATAACAGAGCTATTTGAGGACATCTTGACCCACAGGATTAAACTAAAAGAAAATGTGTGAAAAATGAAGACAACAAAGGAAGAAGAGAAGGGGCACTACCCAGGGAGGATCCCTAGAAATGTTTCAGTGGACCTGCTTCATTAACCACATTCCCTGGCTTTATACAATTTTTTTCCAAAATTCAGACAAGAGCATTAGAATGCTCCTGCTTTTGACAAAAATTAAATCTGCAATCTACTTCCAAGCAGCTGGCAAATGTATTCAGTTTCTGGATTAACTGTAAAAAAAGTTGTTGTGTACAGGATAAAGAGCATCTCAAACACAAAGCCAAACCATTTGGGGGTAATGAATGCCTTTTTTAAACATATTAAGGAGGAAAAAAAAATAGTGATGTGCATGAACTTTTAATAACTCAGTCCACCACCTACTCCTCCCCACCCCATACTTTCAGCACCGCCTGTTTCCGTTTGCAATCCCTAATTCTGTTAATTACACATCCTGGCAAGCTGACTTGCAAGATTTGAGAGCTTCGGCCATTTTCATACAATAGACTGTCTAAAGACGTGTTTTGAGTGGCCTAGAGGAGTTTTCCATTAAAGTATAGATGAATAAAGGGCACCATGATCTGAAGATCTGCACAATGATCTAACACGATGATGTGAATTAAGGGGCCGACCATTTAACTCTTGAGGGGGGGTGGGGGTGGGTGATTTCTGGTCAGCAAGAAATTTTTTCTAGCAACATGGTGGGCAGGATTTTTTTTTCCCCTTCATGCTGTAATTTTTTTCTATTACATTTGTGCTGCATGCAATTTTTTTCTTCCGACAAGCGCTTGTAGGAAATTTTTTTTTCAAAATCACCCACCCTCACCCCCCTCAAGAGTTAAATGGTCGGCCCCTAAGCTTAATGATCATCGACTGGAGACAACATCCCGGCCAGGTATCCTCTGAATCTCAAATCTTCCTGTGCATTGCGCTAAGCAACTTGGGTTTAACCCAAGTAGCTTATTACAAACCTAACATTACCTGAGACAAGAAACAATGCATCCATCATACTCACCGATCAGGTTCGGAAAGAAAAAATAAACCTTCAGCATATTTGACGACGAGCTTTAAAGCTTTAAAGCTTACAGAGTGTTCTATTACTCCATTTTGAGTTATAAGTAAAATCACAAGAAAACAATTTCACCAGTCTAGTTGTCATTTTGTGGTGAACCTACAGGATTTCCCTTGCAAACCGCGGGAAAATATATACCATCACTGAAGAATGTGTAGAGTCAACCCAAAGATTTCTTTTTGCCTCCTTTCCAATCTCGTACCCAGAGTCCTCAGGCTCTTTGGCCAGCGGTTATTCGCCAGGAGAGACTCTGGGATAATGAATGGGTCGAATGGGTCGGATATTAGGTTAGCCTCCTTCGCAGGCGTCTTTGGGCTCGTCACGCGTAAGGAACGCGTGACGAGCCCAAAAACGTCTGCAAAGGAGGCTTATATTAGATCGGATATTGTCGGATAATGGAAAAAAATCAATTTTTTTTATTGGTTGGCCCTTAACGGCTTCCATTGTTTTACCCCAGATTTTCTGGGAAAATGGCGGGCCATTATCCCAGAGTCTCTCCGGGCGTCCACCCGCTGACCAAACAGCCCGAGCACTCTGGGTACGAGATTGAACAATCGATGTCTTTGGCTAGGGCCCAAGCCCCCACTCCACAGGTGCCCCATGCTTTTTACGCCTGCAAGCTCCTTGTCCCCCAAAGGGTTTAATAGCATGAGAACGCAACGATGGTATATGGGAATTAAAACTCTAGGGAGATTAAAATAAAACGTGCTACTTGACAACTGAGGGTCAGAGTTCAGTATGGCATCTCTAATGTATTGGGCTAAATTTCAGATCTCTAAGTGACGCCGTCTACATGTACATCTTACCAAATCATAGTTTTTGAAAACTCCTTCACCGTTATGGCGATTCGTTATAAAATGGTTTATTTATGAATTTGTCTAAATGTCTATGGGGATGGCTTAAGTCGTAGCTTCAACGCTGCACTTATATATATGTAAATTATGGAGAACGCCAAGAAAGGATGGTACCCCCAATATAAAATATCACATATTTTAAACTACTAAGTTCGGTAAGTCCTCTTCCCCGGGCTTCAAGAGTAGCCAATACGAATGTTAATTTCATCATACTATTGCACTACCAAGAGTGGCGAAAAGTTGCCGCACCGCGCGGGGCTTTAAACTTCACTGAATAAAACTACAGCGAAGTGAGCATTTGAATAGTTTGCAGTGGAACAATCAAGATTCATGCTAAAAAATTAGAGCATTTAATTAACTTCCGATTTCTTAGCGTGACTCACAGTTGAGCTTGCTTGAGCTCTCACCACAAAACATAGGACATGGTCAAAGACACGAAACAACCAAACCTTTCACCTTCCATCTCATGAAATCCGGAATTTAAGAAAAATAGCTTTCAACTCAGTGACCGCCACGCGATTGGTGGAGAACTGTTTAAGAAAGATCAGGCTCGGGTTGTTCGAAAGCCGATTAACCATAATCCAAGATTAAAAATTAACCAAGGAGTTTATTTCTCTATCCACGAAGGTTATTTAACGCTGATATTCTGTAAAATTTAGATTGTAGGGCGTCAGTCATGAAAAGCAAAAGCAGAAAAAGAAACTTTCATTCAAAAGTTTAAAACTGCAACCAAAGTTTACGCCAATTCTGGATTAAGTTAATCGGCTTTCGAACAACCAGACCCAGAATTTTAACTTTCAGCCACGTGCCATCGACTATAAATACAACGTTTCATATCCTCGGAAAAAACCCGAGTTTTTGGGACAGAAAACCATCTTCGTGACACAAGTTACTGGTTTGTACTTCAAAAGACCTGTGAAGCAACATAACCCGTGGGACCCCGCTAAAGGAGTTCCTGGCATAAATAATTTAAAATACTAGATATCGCACCTTCGTCTCCCCCGATTGCGACACAGTAAACACCCGCATATAACAACCTATGATTTCGGGATTCAGGCTGATCAAGTTCTTATTTACCGGATGCTTAGTGAGAAATCAGCCTGAAAATGTTCTTAAAATGTTCTTCAAATTCGTTTCAGAAATACTATACGTATACATTACTAGAGGTTTAATTAACATTAAATGTTTTATTCTTTACATTACAAAATAAACTTCAAATATGGTCCAGCACACCTTTGTACTTAATAATATGAGTTACTGTATTGCTTTCTTATTCTCGCATACTCTTTCGTTTTATATAAGAACATGTTTTATTTATAAGTCTGAATTGGTTCTTAACCCACTTGTTCTTATATGCAGGTGTTTACTCTATTTACTGTTTACTGTTCTTGAAAAGCGAATTCACGTTCTTTTACACTTCAACGCAATTGTAAAAACTTAATCGCTAAGCGGATTTTTTCACGCGGCCGACTGAACAAACCATTTCATCCTAGTCGGGTTATCATTGCATCTAAATTAGTTCCCATTGCCTATCGTCTGATCAACAGAATGGTGATAACTTGACAACAATGGTGTTACCTACAGTTAAAACTTGAGAATAAGTTAAGCTTCTTAGCTCCCATGCACTCTACTTAAGGAAGAACGCCATTAGAAGGCTGGCCTGTTCACCGACTTAAGGCGCTGTTACAGTGTGCAATGTTTCATGCAACTTGCAGAAAGTAGAACTCAATTCTACTGACTTTCTGCAACCCCGGGTTCGTGCAACTAGTCTTGCAACGATTTTGGCCGTTGCGAGGTATGTTACACTTGGTACAATGTTCGTTGCGAGACAAGTTGCACGAAACATTGCACAGTGTAACAGCGCCTTTAGGTTTCCCCATTTTCGGTGGATTTTATTGTAAAACAGACTATAAATGCCATCAAGCTTGATCCGTAAGCTCTCTATTGTTTCGCTTTTTCTTCCTCCCTATCTTGAACGCGTTAAGAATGAGTGACATCCTCTCAGAAGCTTCAGCACCTTCCATGCCGTCATCCGTCGTCACACTCAATAACCTGTTAGCAGACCGCACATACTGCAGAATTCTGACCCCCCAAGTTGCCGTTTCCTCTCTGCTGGTGTAGTCAATGAACGTCTTGTGCCGAAGAATTTTCGGTATGGCGCTAGGTTTCATGTCCTCGATCTTCACCACAATCAGCGAGTCATCGTCGCGCTGCGCCGATCTGAAAAGCGCCATATTCAGCTCATCTTTACAGAAACCGCTGCACAGATAGTTCGCCGACATCACAACGATCACTTTGCGGCTGTTGTAGACGCTGTCCGCCATGTTCTCATAAAAAGCTTTACCAGGTTTGAAGTCCCTGGAGTGGATGATGTACTTGATGTTGTTCTGTTCGAACAATGGCTGCAGAAAATCTTTGATCCAATCGTAGTCTTTAGTGCTGTAGGAGACGAAGACATCGTGTTCGAAATTATTGTCTCGAGCTTCTCGGCCATCTGTTTAAGAGACAATTTTTAAGACAATGGTTATTGAAAATTCAATTTCTCGCATGGCCAAGACAAGACCTATGAACAAGCAAGAAACAAGGTGCCGGGTTTCGGATACCCTACTGCCCCGTGGTAAAGAACCTAAAACATATTAAATAATGGCGAGAATAATTAACAAGACTTTCTTTATGCACTTCTCTCGTGAGCGTTTTTCATTTTTTTTTTTTAATAAAAAGTTATACAATCGGTCCTAATCACTGGCTATACTTACGGCGAAAGCGTCTCTGAAACCTATGTGTTCTTTCAAAGGGAGGAGGGGGGCAATTGGGATCTCCGCCGCTCACTCGGGTCCGGGGAGAAAAGCCCGGATCGGCGTGAGCGGCGGAAATCGAGCCTACTTACATTTCTGAGCCAGTGCGACCATTTTTTTCTTCTGCTTTCTCCGCTGCCACAACTGACAGATGAGTAATGCCAGCAACAAGACCAAAAGAAACGAAAGAACACAAACAAGCACTATCACCCAAACACGAACGGGTCTCTTATCTGTGGAGTTAAACGCAAGAAGTTTACTTTGAGAACGAACACAAGTTAAGTTTGCTGATAGACATTGCCCCCTCATGAGCTGTTTTGGTCACGAATGGTCTCAAAGTAAAGTAACTAAGGGAACTATTTTCGGGACAGGAGAACTGTCGATTATTTTACAGTTAAGGCCCGTTCTAGTTTAAACGGCTTCAACATTTGCTTCAACATGCGTTCAACACGTTGTTGAAAGAAATGTCGGGTGCGTTTGAACAAGTCGTGCAACATTGTTGAAAGCGTAAAAGTGTTGAAAGCTTGTTGAAAGCGTGTTGAATCAAATTTAAATCGGTTCAAACTTTCATTCAACATCGATTCATCTTTTAGTTTATTCTGGAGAATGTTGAATGGTGTTGAAGCCGTTTGAACAATCCGTTCAACAATTGTAGAGTACACGCACGCTCGCCTTATGCTCACCAGGCCGCAAAATCTGGACGGGAGAGTCTGATTTCTAGTTCTTAGTTCTTGCCAATCGAATTTCTCAAAGTGTTGGTTCCTATGTTGGCGCAATGTTGGAACCGATTGAACGGCCTCCGCACAACTTTGTTTTTGCTTCCAACCTTTGACCAACATTCGTTCAAATTTTGTCGAACAAATGTTGGCCAAATGTTGAAACCGTTTAAACGGGCCTTGACTGCACTAGCGCGCTTTGAATAGTATGATAACGAATATGACAATAATCTCATATCCGACAAGCGCTTGTGGCATAATTATTTTTGTATAAATAACAACCACAAAATAATGCTGACCAAAACGGATTTTGTTTTGAAAGACGACTTAACGGCGGTTATTTGTCCGCACGGTACATGAATAATTAACAATTAGATTGTTAGATTGTTAAGTGTTTCAGTGTAAATCTACTCGTCGTTGAAAACTAAACAAGAAAATTACACAGGCACTTCTAAAACGCGAAGAAGCGGCCGTCATTTTGTTGACAACCGCTACTCACACTATCTATCACAGAATAGATAGCGAGTAGCGTAGCCAATCAGAGAACGGCATTCGTGATAGAACGCTAGTACATTTATACTCAAATTGTAATAGAACCGAGTGGAGTGCAGTTTGGTCAGAAATCATACGCGTGATTCTAAATCGAAGAGATTCAAGAGATTCAAGATTTAACAGATTAAGATTCAACACATTTTTTTACAAACGTGACTGATCCGCAAATAGCACTGGCTAATCTAGGCGGATCAGTCATTTATATATGAGGAATTAAAAATAATATTAATAATAATAATAATAATAATAATAATAATAACAAAATAAAATAAATAAATAAGTAAGTAAGTAAAATAAGGAGCGCTGGCAGCGCGAGTTCGATTTCAAATCATTGGTATGATTTCAGACCAAAATTGCACGAAACGAAGTTAAATTACCACTTTATTACACCCATTTGGTAACCAACACAATGTTTTGTCAATATTGGTTTTGTTGGTATTATTTCATTTTCAATTTGATGGGTTAAAAAAGGATGCGATTTAAAGCAAAAAAATTATTACGATTCGTGAATTATAAATTGTACTGTTGAGGGCCAATCAGATTGTAAGGATCACCAGTGATTTCAACATGGGTGTAATGAACGATGCAACCGGGCTACCGTGCGGGAAGTGGTGGGTTCAAGCCCCAGCTGGTCTAACACTCAGGGTCTTTAAATAATTGCCTGTTAAGCCTGGTTTTCACTAGCGACGCAAGCACAAGCACGAGCACAAGCGCAAGCATAAGTAGTTTATGCCAAGTGAAAACGAACACTACGCAAGCGAACGCAAGCATAAGCGCAAGCACAAGGAAAAGGAAAAATTTTGATCCTTTGGCTTGTGCTTGCCCTTATGCTTATGCTTGCGTTAAACCCGTTTTCACAATGAAATAAGCGCTCTTGTGCTTGCGGTTGTACAACATTAC
>JAEMWC010000340.1:625000-632500 GCA_016490735.1 Pachyseris speciosa | reverse complement strand
TGAAATTTTACGCTTAAAGTAAAGTTCAATTACAGTCAAAGCATTTAAGGGCGAAAATCTTTTGGATATGATTTTATTGAACGGTAACTAAATTGGACACAAACCTCACTCTAACCAGGGATTAGCTTAATCGTGCTTTGAACAACTGGGCCCTGATGGTTATCTCTCACCTGATGGTTAAATGCTCGGAGATATTAGCTGCACAAGCTACTCTAAAATCCGAGGGTAAATAAAGTAATGTATGCATGTATGTATGCGACCTAGCCTGCTTTATGAATGAATGGGATAAGTTTTCCCGATAGCAGAACGAACAAAAGGAATAGAGTACCGTTTGGTCGGAATACAAAGCATATGCCCTTGTTTTTGCACGAAAATCGCGCGCCTCCCGCCGTTTATTGCCTCAGGTTACCTCCGCTAAGAATAATTTGTCTTCTTTTAGAAAATCCTATTCCGCGAATTCACGTATTACCATTAATAGGGAAACCGAATGAGATAACGAGAATCGTCTCGCAAAATATTAAACGCGCTCCTGTTGCTTAACCTAACCTTGCTCAATCCTAACCGCAAACGATATCCTGAAATTATTCCCGTTCTTTTAATAAATTAATAAAATCGATAAATTTATTAATTTGTATAGCGCATGCTAGCATGACGGGATGATAGCAAGCGCTTCACTCCGGGAGGGGGGAGGGGCACTCCCTATTATGGCCTATACGGGGAAGCTCCGCCCGAAAGGGGTACTCTTTTTCACGCTTCAGGTATATGAAAGGGTAGGGATTTCACGAGTCGAAATATATGAAAGGGTAGGGAATTCTGCCATTTAGGTATTTAAAAGGGCCTTTCATTAAAATATTTCGAACACACATACCTCATGACTGTAATGTTCTAATGGAAGGTATACGAAAGGGGTACCAATTGTCAATGGAAGGTATATGAAAGGGTACCTTTTCTGTCAAAATTGGTATATAAAAGGGTAAGGGGTTGGACCTTGTGGAGGAGCCTCCCCATAAAAACTAATCTAAAATACAGTAAACATCCGCATATAAGAACAAATGGATTAAGAACACCAGGCTGAAATTTTGCCAATAAAGCCCCATTTTTATAAGAACAAGATCAGCCTGAAAATTGTACCATGTTCTTATAAAAATGGAAAAAGTGTCATAATTACAAAACATGTAAGTTTATGTTTGCTGTCAGATAACTACATAACTCTATCAGCTGTCAAGCTGTCTTGTTTTTGTATTGAGTACTTTTTTCCTACAAAAATTATCTAGTTTATTTTCCTAAAATATGCTAATTATACCTCTAGCAACATGTTTTGGATAGTATTACTAAATAAAATTTAAGAACATTTTAAGAACATTTTGAGGCTGATTTGTCACTAAGCACCCAATAAATAAGAACTCTATCAGCCTGACCTCTGAAATCGTGTGTTCTTATATGCGGGTGTTTACTGTAATATGGAGTAATAAGTCCCATGCACCATACAGGAACAAAGACCCAATGATAATGCTTACCGCGAACACCAACAGTTATATTATATTTATCCACTCCTACAGCATTTGTAGCAACACAAGTGTACACTCCTCCATTCTCCTTCTGGATGTCTCCTATTGTCAGCACAGTCTTAATAGAGAATACATCGTCATCTTGCGGCATCACCACTATTGTATATTCATCATCACTTTGATCCTCGCTGATATTTCTGTTATCTTTCATCCAGGCTATACTGGGTTTTGGCCATCCCCTTGCCTTACACTGAAGTTCAGGGTCATCGTCGACAAAGGCAATGATTGGACTGCGGTCCCCAACGTTTTTGGCCTTTGGTTTGTCTGTCAAAAATCAGCAAAAACACAGCAAAATAAGAATGTGTGCTAAACAATCATTATATTATCAACAGACTGATGAGCAAGCCTGAAAAGTATCTCACAATATCTTAGATGTGATCATATTTAGTGCTATCATGGTAATGTTTTAAGGGTTTCTGGGCTCAGCTGAATGGAAAGTCACTGGGCTAAATATTTTTCTATTTGTCTGATCTTCATTAATGTTATCATCTTGTTTCCTTAACTAAGCATGAAAATTTAAGGTCGGCAAAAAAAAAAAACAGGCTGGCCATGTTGTTTCAACTCACCACTTGGTGTTTGGATGGAAGATGCGAAACACTTTTTGTGGGGTTTGATAATTATTACATGAAACCTTTTCAAATAAAACTGATATTAATTCAACAACTGTCCAGAGTAACTTCATGAGTCTCACTAAATTCACGTACTCTGATCCAAATGGTACATGTATTTCCGACCAGTTTCAAACAAATGACCATCAAGAGACTGTAACGGAATCTAGTAGTGAACAAATAATACGAAAAGACCTGACCTCAAAGAAAAAATATGAAAACTTATCCGAGTGCCACAAACCTTGACTGCATGGAAACAGATTTGTTTTATTTGACATTAAATTAAGTGACCTAATAGACATATATGAAAAATATTGTTTTCTATTTGGAAATGATCATTAAATGCTTAACCTATAGTAACAATTTTCTACATGAGGGTCATTTTATATCCCAAATTTGAATCCCTCAAAACTGTTGAGAATTACCCACAACCAATATGCAAGCGTTTACTTACAAGCAAGGTAAACTTGCACAGAATCAGAACTTCCACCAAAGCTGCAAGTATACTCTCCTTGATCTTGGACGCTTAGATTTTTCAGCTCAAAACTTGACCAAAGAGAAGTCTCCTGTATACCAACTGGTTGAATTAAAGCCCTGCCTCTAAGCCACTGAAAACTTCCCCCACTGGAGCTTGCTGGAGTAACAGTACAGTTAAACAGTACAGATTGATTCCTGTACTTAATGACCTGGTTTTGTAAAGGGCTGGTTATTTTGACAGCTGTCGCAGTTGGTTGACTCAAACCTGGAAAATGGTACATTAAAGAAACTGTAAGCTATTTTACAGTTCCATTTTAGTGGTTCCCATAAATTTGGCATAATGCTATGAGATAATAATCACAATTGCTGCTAATTAACATAGAAATACCAGTAGACTATTTTTTGTTACATCTTCTAATTTAGCCTAATTTCAAGTGCCTTTATCTTGCTACTTCTAATTTAATTTCATTTATAAATCGCTATTACTTTGCCTTTATCTAGCTTACTGTGACATATTAAAAAAAAACAAGACTACCCAACAGGGCCCCTGCTAACATTCCTTAACCTTCTTAAAGGTGCAGTGACCCAAAATGCTAACTGCCAATAGGGGAATCCTTGTTTACAATATCTGCCTCATTAGCATGAACAATTCAGTTTCTGATGGAGGTACAAATAAATCAGTTCTGAATATTGATTCTGGTCATAGTATGAATAACTCTGCCAATGAATATGAGCCTCACTCATTTACTGAATACTTTTCATGCAACACAGGTTTGAAATGAGCAAATGAGCAAAAATGTAAACAATGACGTAAGCATGAATCCCCCTATAAAGAGGCATAAAATTTATTAATATGGATTAGTGATTTGGCATCATTAGCAATAATTGTTGCGGACAAGTACTCGCTAGCTATTACGTCAGTGTTTTATATGAGCCTCTTTGTCAAGTGCATTCCCGAGTTTATTGCTTCGTGTTGAATCGCCATTGAATGTTGACAACGCTTTCACTTTTACTTTGATTTATGGTTTAGAAATGTATTTCAACTCTAAAAATACCCTAAACTCTTACGGTTACCTGGTGCCGATGGTCACCGGAAATAGGGAAATCACTAGAAGCTTAACCAGAAACAGTAAATTAACGGCATCGCTGCTAGTGATTATTCAAAATAGCAGTAGTTTGAGTAGTTGTGATAAAAACAGTCATTTCTCTAGGTTTCGCAGGTTCTACGATTGCGCGCCCTGCAGTTCGACAGAATACTTATTGTTCGTTGACTGTTTTACTGAGCTTTCTTTGCCGCAACTGGCTTCGCTCTTGACGCAGGCGCTTTCCTTTTCACAGATCAGCAGAGGCGCGTATCACTTGGGAAATTCTTTCGTTGGCCCCACGTATTCAATATGTACTTTCGCTTACTTCTTTTCCGTGAAGAACTGCCGCGAACACGCTACTATCCACTGTCCCCACTTTTCTATATATTTTGACTTTTTTTCCTGACTCCTCGACTTCTAGATCTTGGCAATTTTTCTACCACGACGATTTTGGAGGCGACCACCACCTTCTGACAGATTTCCTTGACTTTTTGTCGGTATTAAATAAAAGTATAGATTTGCTTTGATCGATGACAGGAACCCATGTCGATGAGGAATGTGTGAGTCACGCGAGGGTCCCCCTGACCTATACAATGCGATCAGTTGAAGGTCTATATAGGCCGCTTATCAGTCGAATACGAAAAAACAAACATTTCTTGTTTGTTCAAGAGGTTTTGACCTTTTAAAATTTAAAAATGTAGTGTACTGCTGATGTTTTCCATAAAGCATCTACTCACTTTTTTGCCACTGTTTTTCAGGGTAAACCCGAGTTGGCGTGGAAGTCGCAGCACGACTACACATTTATACATATGTGGCTTGCCTGATGTGACAAGCAGACCATATTTGTTCATATCTAGTTAAGATCAGAACAAAAACACACCCTTAACAATTATTTTATGATTATCTGCTTTCTTCATCGAAGAACCTTTTCGAAATGAGCTCAAATTGAGTTTCATGGGTAGAACTTCGGTTCCTTCTCGTGATATTTACATCTACGTTTACATGCAAATACACCTGATTGTACACATTCTTAAACCTCTCATTGATATTCAAATCAAAGCTTCGGGCAAACAACAGCAATTATCCATTTTTTGCTCACCTGCCCAGAAGACAACCGAGACAAGAGTTGCTCTGAATATGATGCAACAAGAAAGCCTCTCCATCTCGAAGATTTCTGAAATCAAACATTGAACTTACGTAAATAAGTTCATATGCGTCAAGCCCCACCGCGAGACGGATGAGTGATCAAGCACATGACAAATTGCCCGGGGCGGGGAGCCGTAAAAGGTTTGAAAATCGTCGTTTGTGGCATAACATATAGCTTATGTTGAAAGGATGTCCTGCCAGTCGAACAAAGTGGGGAGCGGTCAAGAAAATGTTGTTATACAAACTCGCCGCGCCGTGCGGTGCATCGGCGTTTCTCGAAATTGAACCGGAAATGACTTACACAAGATATTTTTGTTGGAGGTGTAGGAACAAGGAACGGTGACTAGGGACGTAAAACCAAATATTTTTTCATGTTAGAATTTCGCATCGCATTCCATGGAAGAATAGACAGGGTAAGTGTTGCAAATGTGAAAGTGGAGTTCTTTTTATAAGGGCAATGCGCAACTCCTAATACAAAAGTGTTTTCTTTTTGCGCGTGTTCTGCGTCATTTTCTCCTTGCAGTTAAATCCTACAACATACAATCGTGGACAAATAAAATTAATTGAGAAAACAGGCTACTTGGAGTCCAAAAATCTTCCCGCCCCCACACCCCCTATTCAATGTTAATTTGGGAAGCCGCTATTGTTAGACAAACGTTAAGAGGACGCAAACAACATTGAATATCGGGGTCCTTTAAAGAAACAGGAACCGGAAATGACATACAAAGGAGTTTTTGTTGGAAGTGTGGAACAAGGAATGGTGACTAGGGACGCACAACCCAAAAATTTATACAAGTACAATCTAACGCTAGAATTTCGTCAGGCAGTCCAGTCCAAAAGATCCTGGGAGTGATTTCAGAATACCCGGCCTTGTTTTCTAAAATTCTCTGCGGCTTAAATTTTCAGCAATAGAATCCGCACAGATTCGTCTTTGTTCGATCTTGTTTGTGTGGGAAACGTTCGCCTCCAAGAATAACGATTCCCCACGAATCTCACAAAAGGGAAAATAAATCAGGGCGAATATACTCACAGATCCACAGGTAGGTTTATTAGCTCACAGGCTCCTTCTCAACTGGTTAACACAACTGGTTTGGTAAACTTCCCTCGACTGGTTTACAAGGTCAACTAACTCTCAACTGAACTCTCAACAGCACGCAAAACCACTTTATAAATAATAAACCTGCCTGAAAGGCAACGAGTCTTGTATTACCCTTTTTTTTTCTCGTCGTTTCGTCCGTCACTTGCCCCGTACCCCTCTCGGCCAGAGGAAGAAACCATGACAAGTAAATAAATAAAGTGATTACTCTCCGGTGACTGGCTTGGAACGCGCGACCCTCACATCTCATCGCTCATAGTTTGCACCTTATCCGATTGCGCCACTTGCTCATCAGTTACCTTCTCTAGAGAATTTTGTAATAATTAACGTGAGTGGTCACCAAAGTCACGAATCGTTAAGGCCTTTTCTGTTATACTCTACATTGCATGAGAGCGCACTGAACGTTGATTTCCGGTCCTTGACACATATCGTCGGCTATTTAACCAAATTACTTATTGCACGAAATTGATATCCACATGGGTTTCCTATTATCAAGTTAAGTCTGCTTAAATCACGCAATCTCTAATGCTAGCGCCAGTCTCCGACAGTTTGTTCACGGATAAGGCGAGGGGGTGGTACACTTGAACACCGCTTTTGTCGTCGCTTAACAAGGATTTGACGCTAATATCTCGTTCGCATTTCAAGCAATCACACTGCAATCAAAAATCCCTATGCTCTCATTTCACGAAGCTATGTTGTGGGATATTTTGTGAACGTTTTGGTGATGGGTATATTTGGGAAGATATATTTTTTCTCAAAGGATTAGTTAAATTTAGGGAAATGGGAAATATTGAAGATTTAATGAAGGTTTAAAATTGGAATTTGAAGTTGAAAATCAGTAGATGGACACCAAACAGTTCCCCAGCAACTTGGAGTGCCCTTTTCGGGGGTGTCAAACTGTCTGGTAACCGGTTTCAAAACAATTTTTGTTATATGTTTCAATCCCTTCTTTAAACTCCTTAAAATTTCACTCAAATTTACGTGTACCCCCCCCCCCCCCCCACCTCCACCTTAACCGATCAAGGCCGAATGTTTTCAAGAATCATGAACACCATATTCAGTTGATTTTTACAGAAGGCCAGAGGCCGTTGCTCAGATAGTTCGGCGTCGCACAGGTCGTGGTTAGCTTGTTTGAGACAAGAGCAAAGAACTACAGCCTGCTGTGTCAATAATTATAACCGCCGGTAACTGTCTTTATTTATATATCTCTCACTTAGTAAGCGCGCTGTGGTTGGTCAATTTTGCTGGCCATATTCTACAGTACGGCCGGCTTGACCTCAACTCGTTTCCTTTCCCGAGCGCCGGATCAACCTCAGAGATATAATAAATATCTTACTATCCTCGTTTTCTCGGTCCGTACTGTAAGTTACAGATCCTCGTTCTTTCCCAACTCGGTCCGTAACTTACAGAACGGAGCTCGAACGTATTTATTGTTAATCTACGGTTGATATTCTTTGGTTTGCACGTCACGCAAGTATCACGCAAATAAAAAATAAAATCACTTACCATTCAAGAAATAA
>JAEMWC010000340.1:610000-617500 GCA_016490735.1 Pachyseris speciosa | reverse complement strand
TAAACGAAATTCTTGTTACTTTTGCGATTTTTGCGAAATTCGCAGCTTGGCGAGACTCTCTTTGCCTTTGTCACTTTCTCCTTCTATTCCTTTGCTAAATTTGTTCTTCTTGCGATATTTGCGACTCTTCCGGATTTTGTTATGTTTGCATATTTGCGACTTTTGTTAACGACCGTTTTGGCAGTTGCAGGAAAGTTCTTTGTTACTTTTGCTATATTCGCGGCTAGTAAGGCGCTTTTTGCCTTTGTCATTTGCCTTGCATCTCACTTGCGGAATTTGTTATTCTTGCAACATTTACTACTTTTGTTGAAGACTACTGCTGGCAATCTCTTGTGCTCATTTTTTGCTAAAATTGCTATGGAGATTTGCTAGCAAATTTTTGTTAACGCTCTAAATCCTGGACATAAGTGGAACTTTTGGCAGGGATGCGTTGCCTGATTTTCAAAACCCTGACCCACTTTCCAATTGCCCGCTTTTCAGACCTGGCCTCTGTAACTCCACCCCCACCACCACCCCACTTCATGGGGGGGGGGGGGGGAGGGGTACTAAAAAAATTAATACGGGGAGGCTCCGCCCCGATGTCCGACCCCTTACCCTTATATACACCATTTTTGACAGAAAAGGTACCCCTTTCGTATATCTTCCATTGACAAATGGTACCCCTTTCGTACGGTCATAGGGTAAGGAACAGTCTGCCAAATGAGCTTTACCCCTTCCCGCATGACATTTTGTTCATGTTTTTTTCAATTTCCCGATGGTAGGAAGTCAACACGATCTTGTTATTCCATAAAAGGGGTGATGGCGATATTGCTGGTCCACAAGACTGAAGGCTCTATCTTCCTTGTCACGTTTTAAGTGATCAACTGTAGCTAACAATAAGCCCTTTTTACAGTTCCCGGCACCATATTGGATTAGTGACCGCGCAAACCCGAAAGCGAGGCTGCCGGTGACCCGCGGAATACAAACATTGTAACACAGCTGATCGTTCCTTGTCAAATTCGCATCGAAAATGGTGATACTTTACAAAGAGCAGGAAATTGCGACGCTAGAGGATATTCAGAAGCTAAAAGTTAAAGATTTAAAGAAGTGTGTTTTCGAGGCCCATGCCTGGCATCATAAAGCTGAGTTGGTGGGTAGAGGCAATCCTCTGGAGGAAAACAGAGGTGAGAAGCAATTTCACACGAAGTGGACCGCCAAGATTGTTCGATCCAGTCATGGCGATTCGCGAAGTGAAGTTGTGTTCCTAGCCCTTTTTTGAGTGGATTCCGCGACCTTGCATGGTAATTTTGGCGAGTTTTGACTTGTAAATTTTCCTTCAAAACGGCAGCCATTAAAACATTAGTCGTCTCGCAGCGGAATTAACGAGTAGAAATTTCGAAACTGGAACCGAAATACAAATGGCATTCAACTTTTCATTACTGAGTGTTTTAGATGATGTTCAGTGGGCCTGGCAGAATCTCTTTGATAATATTTGCAATGACTATGTCCCTTGGAAGAAAGTTAGAATTAGAAGTACATCTTCACCATGGATAAGTGATGAAATTCGATATAAAATCAATCGACGGTATAAACTTTTCAAGAAGGCGGTTAACACAAAGTGTCCCTTATCGTGGCAAGAATACAAAAGAGCGAGGAATGAGATTACCTCTGCTTTAAGACTAGCTAAGGCTAGTTACTTCTCCAATATGTTTGACGAGGTTAAGAATACGACCATGTATTGGAAGCTGCTTAAAAAAGCAACAAATCCTATTCATCCGAAGACCATAGGTCCTTTGAAAAGAGATGACAGTCTAGCACTAAGCTGCTTTGATGAACTCGTATTTCTCCACAATAGGAGAGAAGTCAGCTGACGAACTTCCACCGCCCCCTCCTGCAATGGAACGCTGCGAACCGGGAGTAATTCGAAATCTGAGAGCTGAACCACCTTCTCTAAGTAAAATCACAGTATCTCCAGGATCAGTACGCAAAAAAAGTCGAATTGCTCAAAATAAACAAGTCAACTGGGCCTGATCATATTCCACCGAAATTATTAAAACTCGCAGGAACAGCAGTTGTTCCTGCTCTAGTTGCTCTTTTTCGATGTAGCTTAGAACGTGGAGAAATATTTTCGTCCTGGAAAATAGCTAGACTTGCACCGGTTTATAAAAAGGACGACGAAACAGACATCGGAAATTATCGTCCGGTCTCTCTTCTCAGTGTCCCTGGCAAGATTATGGAGTCGGAGATTAACGACACTCTCGTACAACACATCTTCAAGAGTAATATCCTTGCATCGGACAAGCAGTGGGCATATCGTCTCGGGTATTCGACAGAACTTTTGTTGATTCATCTCACAGAGTTGTGGAGGAGAGCTGTAGACTCGGGAATGACAGTTGCGGCGGCCTTTGTCGATTTTAAAAAAGCATTTGATAGTGTGCCCCATGACATCTGGTTGCAAAAACTGAGCTGTGAGTTTGGAGTCAATGGTTCCCTCCTTGATCTATTACGCAATTACCTCAGTGGAAGACAGCATTTACTGTGCTAAATGGTGTTAAGTCGGATTTGTTACCTGTATCGATGGGGATCCCACAAGGATCGGTTTTACGACCGACACTGTGTTGTTCACGAACGACTTAGCTTCTTCTGTGTCTTCTGGGTCCATTTACATGTATGCGGATGACACTACAATATTCTGTGTCGGAGAAACAGCTGACCTGGCAATCGATCAACTGAATAAGGCCTTACGAGAGTTTTATAACGAAACTGTTAGGCCTGATAGTAGACCAGAAACTCACCTGGGTGGCCAACGTGCTTTAAACAAAGAAAAACTTTGCCAAAAAACTGGACTTGCTTAAACGTTCTCGCTTTTTACCAAGAGGAATTTTAAAGGACTTTTATTTTAAAGTGATCCTTCCAGCTGTTAAGTACGGTTTAGTTCTGTGGGGCTCATGTTGTAATTCTGATCTTTTCAAGTCAATAGAAAGGCTTCCATGTAGAGCGGCACGTATAATTTATAACTTACCTAGGGATATGGCCTCGGAGGATGTACTCAGAAATGTTCAGTGGCCCACCTTTTCTATTTATGATAAGTTAGATGTTCTTAGACTTTTTTATAAAGCGCATAGCGAATCCTTACCTGATATAATGTACGAGAATATTGGTCAAAATCGAGTTAGTGACCAGAACCGTCTTCTCGTACCAAGGTACGAGTCAAGATACATGAAAGATTCTCTCTCATATAGAGGTGCATCGTTATGGAACTTTGTTAACTACAACGACAAGGAATTATCTGCGGTCCTGAATTTTAAACAGCTCATGAAGCGAGTAAGAGCTGAAGATTATTTTATAGATTTTAAGATTGAATGTACGTCAGCATCTGCTATAAGATGTAGACAACAGAATTTTACATATTACTGATTATAGTGTTCAATAATAAATAATTTGTATAGTTATGATAGTTTTGATGTAGATTAGGTTAGTTAAATTCTTAAATACACGACCCCACAAGCTTTTTAGCTTTAAAAATTATCGTGTTTAAATAAAGATTATGTATGTATGTATGTTAGAACCACAAGAAACAGTACGTGTTAAAAAAATCTTGCAGCGCTAAGAAAATTTTCTGGGCTGTTGATGTTTAGCTAATAGCAAAACGCACTTTTATTTACGGAGATACCGAAAGAGTTTTTGAGCTTAACTAAACGAAATTGAAAATATGTATTCAACAACAAGTGTCGACGTCACCAATCTGTAAATATGCTCACGGACCAGTCTATTCAAAGCAAACTGAACAAACAAGAACTTCAGCTAACATTTGCAGCAATAATCCACTATTGAAAATCTTTCCAGCCATCAGTGACACTTTTTAAAAAAATAACATACCCTAAAAATGTTCTGACATTCACTCGATGCAACGTATCAATCACCAGCTTCAAACTTTCCGGTCACAGATACGATGTTTTGTAAAAAAAAAAAAAGAGAAGAATCGCCGTTCTAGTTGTTTTTGTTATTCTGTTCGGCCGCGGTTCCAGTTTCTGTTCCACGCATCGAGACAAGTACCCTGGTCCCAGAGGTTTTTCTTGAATTTTTCTCCGGCTCTCTCACGCGAAGAAAAATCAAGAAAAACCTCTGGGACTAGGGTACGAGACAAGTTTCTAAAAGCCATTTCTTGAAGTATAACTTCGACATTTGTCTTTCTTATCCCTCATATATCTTGTTTCCGACCAGGTCTGGTGAGACAATGATCCAGTCCATCAAAATAAATTGAAATTTTGTCTTCATTTTGATGAAATTCGCCCATGGTGCTGTTGTTTTGATGGATTACAAATTCGCTTCCTTCGGCTCGTACATCTACGTGAAAGCCGTTCCACCCTCTTTGAGCAATGATTGAACTACTGACCATGATGGTCAGTAGTTCAATCATTGCTCAAAGAGGGTGGAACGGCTTTCACGTAGATGTAAAGTTTACAACCATTTAGAGCAGATAAACTCTGCACTTTTTCCAAAAAGGACCCTAAACTGAAGCTTCAAAGTTATTCTCGGACACTTTCATTGAATTCATTCAACTTTGCTCGTAAACGTTGCTACACACCGAAAGGTTTTCGCGCCCTTTTTGTGTAGTCATGTGCTGGACAAATCGGTTCGGTTTTCTCTCTCTCTCTTTCTCTCTCTCTCTGCGAGTTCCTTTCTTCCACTTTTTTTGTTCAGATTCTCAATTATGTGTCGTAGAGTTTTTAATAAAACAATTATTCTACTCGGGCTTGCTGGATATGAAATGATTATAACCAATAGCTCGCGATCGGCGCTACGCGCCTCGTAGGTTACTTATCACTTCATATCCAGCGCGCCCTCATAGAATAATTATTAAATATCCCAGAATTCCTTTGGGTCGCAAACGCGAAAATTACGTACAGTGAGAGGAACTGAAATCAAATAGCGTTATCCACATTGCGCGAAAGAAGTGAGCAGAAAAATGTGGAATAGATTGCAAGAAGTGGAGTCGAAGTTTGCTGCCAATGTAGACTTTTAGCTTCAAGAGGAATTAAAAAAAAAAAAAGAAAACTTCAAGACAAAGTTGCGTATGTTTTGGTGTTGTCCGAGGCCGTTTTTTGGTTTTACAGCAGAATAATCGGTCATATTCAATGAAAATTGTGTTTTTTTTTGTCAGTTTACAGGGTTGCGATTAAGTCTAAACAACTGAGCATTTGGCAATAACAATGGTTCATTTCAACCATAGCCCGGGATTTGGGAACGATTTTTTTAATTGTTTTGTTTGTTGTTGTGGAACAACAGAATGCACAAAAGGGTTAAGAAAAAGCCCAGTACCTCCTCTTTTGAAAACACCTTAAGAAATAATTTCAAAGATTTTTTAAAGGTATTGATTCTTTTGAGGTTTTACTGTAAATATGTATATACCCATATTTGTTACAGTTACTTTTGTTAGGATACTCATATTACTCACTAAATTTAGTTTTTGAGGGCCACTGGTTTGTCAGCGTAAGCTGTTATGTGTATACCCTCTTTAAATAAAGTTTATTTATTTATTTTATTATATTATTATTATTATTATTATTATTATTATTATTATTTATATTTTAATAAAAGGCCCTTTTACAGTCAAAACGCCTGAAGCGTTCCACCTAAAAAATGATTAATGCGTTCATTAATCCAGAGCCGCTTCGATTCTTGACTTCAAATTTCGAAAAGTCAACTGAACAGTGTAATCATCCAACCGTAGCGTTCATTCGAATATCGAATGTTGAGACTAATGACAAAGTGTATCACGCAAGGGTAAAATGGCAACCAGAAATGTGTTGGGAGGTCTATATCAACCAGGTAAAGCTTTTTCAATTCCCATGAGAGAGGAGATAATAAATCTCTATAATCAAGGTTACCACACAAGGGAAATTTCTCGACATTTAAAGGCAACTGAACGTACAGTGCAGAATATACTGGACCATTTCAGACGTACTTATGGAATCAACATTCGATATTCGAACGGACGCTAGCTACGGTTGGATGATTACAATGTTCAGTTGACTTTTCGAGATTTGAAGCCAAGAATCGAAGCGGCTCTGGATTAATGAACGCATTAATCATTATTTAGGCGGAACGCTTCAAGCATTTTGACTGTAAATACCTAAATGACAGATAACCCTACCCTTTCATATACTTCGACTATGAAATCCCTACCCTTTCATATACCTGAAGCGTAAAAAGGTACCCCTTTCGGGAGGAGCCTCCCCGTATAGGCCATTATAGGCCCTCTATCGCAGAAGGATTCCAACCGCAAGTTCACGAGTTTATATGCAATAAAGATTGTCAAGTACTTGTGAAGAATTTAAATTTCGTGGCTGGTATGACGCGGCGTTTCGTCTCGGCCAAGAGACTCATCAGATACTTTTCGAATTCCAGCAAACTCGTTGAGCATCGCGCTCAAAGTCCCGTTCGCGAAGTCAAGATGTTAGCAGTCTGGCCCTCTATCGCAGAAGGATTCCCAACCGCAAGTTCACGAGTTTATATGCAATAAAAATTGTCAAGTACTTGACAATTTTTATTGCATATTGTTGTTATTATTATTATTATTATTATTATTATTATTATTATTATTATTATTATTTTATTTTTTTTATTACGGTATTATTATAGTAATTACAGCAGGTATGATAAAAATATAGTTACATGTATCCTTAATTTATTAGAACATGGACTTTCCCTAAAATAATAATAATAATAATAATAATAATAATATTATAATATTATTATTATTATTATTATTATTATTATTATTATTATTATTATTATGATGATGATGATGGCGGCGGAGGCTGCAAGTCGGTCTCACGCCGGAAGACCAGGGAGGATAAAATGGACAGATAATATGGTCCAGGATCTACTAGCATGCAAGAAGAAAGCTATAGGACTGACCAACTCAGAAAACCCACCACTTCTTGGAAACGGACGCAAGAAAGGCTACATGAGCATTATGAAAGAGTTGTGGGACGGCCTTGGCTACGTAGGTTTGGGTTTATCAGCCCAAAATCTTCGCGACCACGCGGCAAAAGCCGACAGAAATTTAGAGAGTACTTCAAGCGATGATGTGTTTGCAGGTATAGAAGCTCCAATACATCCTGAATCTAAAAGTGGGCTTGAAAATTTATTAAACGAGAATGCAGACAAACCTTCGGAGTTAGATTTGCATATTTCCTTCGATCAGGCTGGTGTTTTGCTTACGAAATATCAAGAACAGGCCGTGCAACGTCCCAAGAGACAGGCTCCTATTCATTGGGAAAACAATGGAGGATTAATAACTGCTAAGACGTCTGAACAATTAAATCAGCCAGCCATATCAGGTAACAACAACGAGGCTGCAATACCAGGAAAGCTACCTGAATATAAACATCTTTTTCTTCCATCGAGTGTGCTTTGGGGCCAAGATCCCGAGGGGAGACCAATAACAGTGAATGTGTCGACCATAGATGATGCCTACGATGAGATTGCCAAGTGGCGGAAAAATACCTTTCT
>JAEMWC010000340.1:565000-605000 GCA_016490735.1 Pachyseris speciosa | reverse complement strand
CGACAAAGGTACTGATTAGACTGTGCTCTCCATCATTTTCGGCCTTTGGTTTGACTGTCAAAAATCAACAAAACCAGAGCAAAATAAGAATTTGTGCTAAGTACCATTATATTAGCAACAGACTGATGAGCAAGCCTGAAAAGTATCTCACAATATCTTTGATGTAATCCCAACAACAACAATCAACAACCTTTATTATTTACACCTTGTTCAACTATTAGCATTACATATCATCCTTTAAAGGTTGCTGTGCTCAGTTGAATGGAAGGCCACATAGGAATAATGTTTCTATCCGTCTCTTCATGTAATGTTTAATAATGAGCAGGAGTGTTTTATCAAGTTTAAAACACGAGGCGCATCCAAGTGTTTTAAACCTTGATAAGACATTAGAATTGCGGATGTATTGAATATCCATTCTTAAACTAAAATTTAGATTTTGGGTAATTTTGCCCTAGGAAATCGGATGTAAATTAAATTTATTATGTCTTTATCAGATATAAAGACACTTATTGAGAATAAAATTCTTTTCTAATTCTTTTCTACTTCCTTCATGAATTATTAATGAGTTTTTTAATAATGTTATCATGTTGTTAATTTCCTTAACCATAAAACAATACTTCTCATTGATTTGCTTCTGCAAATATCATGTTTCCTTAAACTTCTGAAATTCATTAATACCCAAAAGGAAAGCACTACCACAAAGAATGCAAAAAATTTAAGGTCGGTAAAAAAAACTGCCTTAATTGCCATGTTTTTTCAACCCCGATCTTGGTGTCTGGATGGAAGACATAAACACTTTTTGTCAGATTTCTTGGATTACTGCATGAACATGAAACTGGTATTCAACTGCACTTTCATGCTTTTTGTCTTGCATTGGACATCATAATTAACTTCACATTTTGTCTCTCTACTTAAATTAGGTGACTGCCAATGGGAAAAAGGTAGCACTGGTGTAAACCGGGAGAAGGGGAAGGGGTCTAGGAAAACCTCCCCAGTCCCCTCATTTTTTCTTCCACTTTCTTGCTCCCCTCCCCTCTCCTCCCCCCCCCCCCCCCACCACTCCCCCTCATCCTTGCCCTCCCCATTTATGCCTGTTATACAGCTAATGCCATTAGGCAGTAACATCCTGGTCCTATTCTAGAAAATAACAATAAGTGCTTTAAATATATTTGAACTGCAGATTAAACAATGAGTATGTGAGTAATTGACACAGTTATGGACACTACTAAAGAAGTTGTGAAAAATAAAGCCTGAAAAAAAATTCAGGCTTGTATGGTAGTCGAACTCATGACCTCTGTGATACCGGTGCAGTGTTAATTATTCATTACTGCAACAATCACTCACAGGTACTCATTATTTAATCCGCAGTTCAAATATATGATTTTCATTTCAATTTATATATTCATAGTCATTTATTCATCACTCGTGGGTTTATTATGAACCAACAAACTGACCAGCTCCCAGTTAGCTTGTTAGCTGAGTTGGTAGATCTAGAGCACTGCACCATTATTGCAGAGGTCATAGGTTTGACTACCGTACAATTAAAAAAAGCCTGAATTTTTTTCAGGCTTTATTATCACTCCTGCTTCAGTAGTGTTCATAACTGTGACGATCAGTCACATACTCATTAATAAAAGCTTCAATAATCTCATATACATTCTACATGAGGGAGGTCTTTTGGATCACATTTGCTGTGGGTAGTCTCATCTGAATTATATCAGTCAATATACCGGTTGAGAGGTGGCTGCTAGTCGTTCAATAGACAATCAACATAGCAACCAAGTCAGATCCCTAAAGTAAACATGATCTGGTCTTTTATACTTGAAATGTCCCTTCATTGTTGCGAATCACCCACATTCAAATACACAAGCATTTACTTACAAGCAAGGTAAACCTGCACAGAATCATAACTTCCACCATAGCTGCAACTATACTCTCCTTCATCTTGGACGCTTAGATTTTTCAGCTCAAAGCTTGACCAGAGAGAAGTATTCTGTATACCAAAGGGTTGAATTAGAGCCTTGCCTTTAAGCCAGTGAAAACTTCCCCCACTGGAACTTGCTGGTGTAACAGTACAGTTAAACAGTACAGACTGATTCCTGTACTTAATGACCTGGTTTTGTAAAGGGCTGATTATCTTGACAGCTGATGCAATTGGTTGAATCAAACCTGGAAAATTAAAGAAACTGTAAGCTATTTTCCAGTTCCATTTCAGTGGTAAACTTGACATCAATTAAATAAATACTCTGAAGAGCACTGATTTCCAGAAACACAATGAAATGGCCAATCAGAACGCCATGAAATACTAGTCAAAAAACACTGGATGCTAACTCAACACCAGTCCACTTAAACAGAGGCATAAATTCTATAGATTAGTGACTTCACTCGCATCATTAGCAATAATTATTATTTCTGTTTTACATCATAACAAATTCTTGCAGACATGTATTATTGTAAGCATCATTCAGTCTTTTACATGAGCTTAGTAGAGCTTAGTCAAGTGAGAAGTAAATAACATGCTCCTGTTGAAAAGCCATTGAATGTTGACAATGCTTTCAGACTAGATTAATTTTGGATTGTTAAACAATTGGTTCATGCATCAGCATGCGTTCATCGAGATATGAAGCACGCAGGAAGTTTGGAGAGCACAAATTAAAAGATGTGTAAGAGTTGCTTGAGGCATATAGCCGAGAGCAACTCGTTTCTTGTCAAGTGCTCTCCAAACTCAGGGGCACCCAACGAGCCAAATCAACCAAAAGCTGTAAAAAGCCATTTTTAAGTGCCTTATGGTGTTTGAAGTCTGTTTAAAGCGATGTTTTCATAAGCTAGAAAAGGTTCATCTGTTCGGATTCCCTAGCTGAAATTTTAATTGCCCGAAAATGTTAGGGAACAAAATCTTCCTTTGAGAAAATGCAAACTGAAACTACCTTTCCATGAACTTTCTAGAGAACTATTTTCTCTCCGAAAATGCTAGCTGACGTTTTTGACTGCCAAAAACAGCAATTACGACCTTTCCGAAAACCTCAGGCGTTATGATTTCCCAATTTCGAATCTTTTAGGCTACGTTTTAGTTACGAAAATCCGAGTGCACTCTTTAATCGACGCCGAAAGCGCAAGGCGAATTACCCTCCACCGAACAGATATCTACCGAAACTTGTCGTTGGGTGCCCCTGCAAACTGCACAACCCAAACAGCCAAAATTTGCAAGTGCTGCAGCCAGCCTCTTTGCAGCTATTCTGCAGCACTTCTTGAAGCCATTCTGCAACGCTGCAACAGCCCTGCGCGTTTCGTACGGGATGTGCTTAATTCATTTATCTATGAACTCACAGCTGACACATGAACCAATTGTTTTATAACATTTTCAACGTGGTAGTTTTAATGAGAAATTCCATCTGCTATGTCATCAGTGTGAACAAAAGGAATATGAAGCACGCTCGTGCAATTTAATTTGACATCACGGATTTACCAGCTATGTTATAATAAAATGTTGTTAATATGCACAAGTCAATGGAAACACCCACCCCTTGGGCCCAGGCAAGGGCAGAGGAAAACAAAGGAATTGGATCGCTTTTGAACAGGGATTGGTCCTGTGAGGGTGATGGATTTGAACTCTGTCCGACACATTCGGCAAGAGAGAGACAAGGCACTAGTTTCCAAGATGGTGGAAGAAGAAAGCACAAGGAGGCTGAGGAAGAATCATATGCATGGTGTATTTGTGATGACCTAATTAAACTCAGTGAAATAATTGCCTGTGAAAATACAGACTGTCCAATAGAGTGATTCCACTTTCAGTGTGTGGGGGATGACAATAACAGCATCAAGTGAAAAGTGGCTCTCTACTGTGCCAACTGCAAAGACAGTAAGTAGGCAACACAGGTCAGGTTTTAATAGCTTCACTTGCGATTTTCTGGCTGGAACAGCACACATCAAATACCTCCATCAGGCCAAGTTTCCGTCATCTTTGAAATTTATGGTATTAAAGCCAGAATTTACCCATGATCCTGATTCAGCCTCAATTCATTTTTTTCATTTTTGTTGTTTTACTTTTTCCAGTGAAATTCAGAGGGGGTCAGTAAGCTAGGGGATCAGGGCTGAGCTGCTCGAAGTATAGTTAGTGCTAACCATTGGTTAAGATTAACCAGAATAACCATTGGTTATGATTAGCACTAACCATGCTTTGAGCAACTGGGCCCAGAAGTATAGGGGATCAGTAAACCGGGGAACATGCAGCGACTTGACGAAGCCCGAGAAGCAAAATGTAAGCTTTAATATTTGTCCATATATCAGTAAGCTTACTTAACAATTATTTTAAGATTATCTGCTTTCTTCATCAAAAAACGTAACCCTTTCGAAATGAGCTCAAATTGAGTTTCATGGGCAGAATTGCGGTACAGTAAAAACCCGCATAAAAGAACACCCATTTTCAGGGTTCAGGCTGATTGGGTTCTTATATATCGGGTATTTTAGGTGAAATCAGCCTGAAAGTGTTCGTAAGTGTTCTTAATGTTTTACTTCTCAAAAAATGTAAGGGATTTACTAACTATGATGAAATACATAACTTTGAGAGAAAATTAAACTTTTACAAATGGTGACATTCATTTTATTGCATATTTTTCATGTAATTATAAGACTTTATAATTCCAAATACAGTTGTTGTACATTTGCTATACACAGCAAATGAAATTACTAGCATTTATACAGAGATCTTAGTGCAATACCACAGTAAAGCTAAAGACACTGTTTGTTCTATTAAACTGAAAAGGGAAGAGTTTTTATATATAAGAACAATTTTCAATTTTCAGGCTGAATGTGTTCTTATATATATGCTCCTTTTTTACCAAATTTCAGCCTGGGTGTTCTTAATCCACATGTTCTTGTATGCGGGTTTTTACTGTTGCCTCGTGATGTTTATGTCTACGTTTACATGCCAATACACTTGTTTGTAATTTTACACATAAGCTTACTTGAACCTCTCTTCGATTAAAATCAAATCTTCGAGCAAACATCAGCAATCATCCATTCCTTGAAAAGCAAATGCTCACCTGCATAGAAGACAACCGAGACAAGAGTTGCTCTGACTGTCATGCGATCAGAAACCTTTTCCATTGCCAAAACTTCTGACATCAAACAACTTACGTAAGCTTAAGCTTAAGTTTCCTGGAAGTTCGGGAAGTTTTTAAATGCGTCAAGCCCTACATATCGCGAGACGGTCGAGTGATCATTGAAGCACGTGACAAATTGTCTGGGGCGGCGAGAGGCAAAAGATTTGGGAATCGTCGTTTGTGGCATAACATAGATACATAGATCATGTGTTGAAAGGATCTCCTGCCTGTCGAACAAAAAATGTCGTTGTAAAAACTCCCCGTTCGGTGCAACGGCGTACCGTAAATGACATACAAGACATTTTTACTCGGACTTCCGGCGGAAGAAGTTCGAGGTTTAAAATGAAAATTTAGTTTATCAACGGAGTTGATAATGTGAATTGACCACCGTACAGGGATTTACGGAATCCGAGGTGGCTCAGCCACTTTTGTTTTCATTTTCATTTTGGTTTGCATTTCTCTTCGGCGTTTTCATTTTCGTTTGCATTTTTGATTTTATTTGCATTTGTATTTTTTTGCGGTACGCTTGCGGTTTTAAGTTTCGTTTCGTTTCTGTCATCAATTGCCAAATCAGATTTCATTATCATTTCGATTTTTCAATTTTGCTTTTCATTTTGACTTTTTCGTGACATCAAAATTAAAATGGAGCGCAAAAAGTCCTAATAAGGAAGGCTATTATCGATCATGAGTGGGTGATTATGGGGCGCCGATTGTAAAAAAAATTATTTACCTTAATTTTGTCATTTTTTTCATTATTTAATAAATAAAGTTTTATGATATGATACCACACAATACGCCAGAATGTATTTCATATAAATTCATATTATTTGATGTCATGGCTTTATTATTTGATATAATAAATCATGATTTCATTTCATGCGTTTATGATTTGATATAAGAAACCATGATTTCAAATCATGCGTTTATGATTTCATATCGTAAATCCTGATTTCAAATCATGCGTGTATGATTTCATATAAAAAATTCTGATTTCAAATCAAGCGTTTATGATTTGATATAAGAAATCATGATTTCAAATCATGCGTTTATGATCTGATATGAGAAATCGTGATTTCAAATCATACGTTTATGATTTGATATAAGAAATCCTGATTTCAAATCATGCGTGTACGATTTGAAATCACGACTTCCTGATTTAAATATATCTTTCATATTTGATATCAGGAATCGTGATTTAACTTAATAAGTATGATTTAACTTAATACATGATCGGTGCGAGCCCATGTGACAAGTCACAAGACTATCCATTGCGCGGGAAAACGCAAACATGGCGAACGAACTGTCAAGGTCAATTGCTTCTGCCGTAACCCAGGCAGTTGAAAGGGCTGTCGAGGAGGCTCTATCACGACTTCCAAGTCAGGGGATGACTTCTACAAGCTCAAGCTCCACCTCAAATCCGAACCCGATCTCGACCTCGATCTCCACATTGAGCTCAACTTCAACTTCTCAACAGGTATGTACGTGTGCTCGCCTGCAAACTATCATTGTGTCGCGTGTGGTATTTAATAGATAATTAATATTTGGCCATTTTCATTTTTTTTCTGTCTTACTGTTGTCCTTGATGCTGGTTCCCTGTGGATTGCTTGTTGTTCGAGTAGCTATATTAAAGATGCGTTAGGAACGAAAATCCCCCGGCCTTTATACATTTTATATTTACCCTTTGCGTGACTTTGTTGACAGTCGCCAAGTTATCGCTCTTGAACAACTTGAAACGTAACCCTACATACGAACTTCTCATTGAACTTTATTTATATGGGGGATAGCTGATAAAAGGTAAATCAGTGTCAAATGTTTACTACCGTTTCAGGACATATTACCTGTTTCTTTGTCAACGGCCAATAATGGACAGCAACCTCATTCGTTAAATGAAGGCACAAGGTGAAATATCTTTCATTAATTGAACACTGTGTAATGTGCATTATACGATATAAACATACAAGCAGGAGCGGATCCAGAACGTTTAGGAGTTCGAGGAAATTGCTGCAGGGTGCAAGGCCCCCTCCACCCCCACCCCCCCCCCACCCCCACCCCCCTCCTCCCCCAAACGTAATGAAACGTTCAATTTTCCAGAAAGCTGCTAGCATTAACTTTTACATCATGTATTTGAAATGTATAAGGTTCTAAAAAAAAAGGGATTAAAGTAACCCTTTCATTGAGTATTAGCGCTATGAAGGGGGTGGTCATATTTTCTGTCTTCAAAACTACAAGAAAAAAGGAGGGGCCGCGAGCCCTTCGGTCCTCCCCTTAATTCCGCCCACGACAGGTATGAAATTAAACTACAATGGATACTGATTGTGAACATTCCTACCGCCTAAGTGTGCCTTTTCCAATCTTTTATTACAGTCATCAGAGAAGAGCTGGTAGGCCACAGAAGACAATATCCAAGGAACTCTTGGAGAATCTTCTGATGTTGAAAGTCCCCATTTCGGGAGTGGCAAGTTTTTTTGAGGTATCGCGGCCATACGTTTACAAAGCAATTCGGGATTACGGCATAGAGTATAGAAAATTTACCGAGTTATCAGATTCTCGACTCGAAGAGATAGTGGCGTCCGTTAAAGAGAATCATCCGCGTGCTGGTGAAGTGATGCTGCAGGGTCATTTACGAGCGCAGGGTTTACACGTACAGCGTAACCGATTACGTACAGCCATACATCAGAGTGATCCCATGGGTGCAGAGGCGAGACGAAGACCACCTATTCGTCGACGTGTCTATTCGGTGCCATGCCCGAACTATCTATGGCACATAGACGGAAATCATAAGTTAATTAGGTGGCGCATGGTTCTCCATCATGCCGTGGACGGCTTCAGTCGCCTCATTGTATTTTCCCGCTGTTCAGCAAACAACAGGGCTGCAACGGTACTCTCTCTATACCAAGAGGCAGTGCGACAATACGGACGTCCGTTCCGAGTCAGGACGGATCATGGGGGGAAAATGTCGCTGTCTGGAACGACATGATAAATGCCTGGGGCGAGGAAGCCAGACCCGTTGTAGTCGGCAGCTCCGTACATAACCAGCGCATCGAGCGCCACAATCGAGCCGTTAACGAACAAGTGTTTAGTGGCTTCAAGGAAGAATTTTATGATCTAGAGAGAGAAGGGATTTTGGATCCTTTAAACGAGACAGACATGTTTTGCCTGCAGTACATATACCTACCAAGAATAAACCGGAGACTGACAGAATTCACTGATGCGCATAACAATCATGGTGTGTCAACAGAGAGGAACAATTCTCCGGCTCAGTTGTTTTGGTTAAATCTCCATCTTACTGCCTTCAGAGGAGGCAGGTCTTCTGACGACGCTTGGCGTGGTATGAACGTCCGAGATTTGATGTCAAGCCAAACTCTTCCTCACGTTCAAGTTCCTGATACAACTAATCCTCTGAGCCACGAATCTTACCTCCAACTGCAGCGTAATGTGGACCCTCTCTCCTTGGCCAGCGCCAAAGATCTCTACCGCCGTGTTGTGCAAATGGTGGGAGAAATTATGCAACAGCAGGATAGCAATGACTAAACGTGATGCAGATAGCAATTTGTTAACCCTTTATTTTACTTTGCATTTTTTGTTTCTGGTTTGTAACAGCGCAAACCAGAGGTAGCCATTAGTCACAGCTCGTAATATTAAGTTTACTATAACTGAAGCTCGAAAACTAACTGGAAACCAAGTGGGGTGAGGGGGTGTGTATCAACCCATCCTGGTTTCGTCAAATGTTGTAAAAATGTCGCCTCCTTTCGCTCCCCTCCCCTTCACAGCCGTCTGGGCTCAATAGGATTAAAAGGCGGCAATTGTTTACAATTAAGCTTAATTTCAGGTGCCGTGAAAAAACTCCGCAAAACTGACACTCGTCACATGGACGGACTCAACATAGTAAATTCATCACAGTGATACAACAATTAACTGCAGTTATGACGTATATCAATATAATATTTCCAATCAAAACATACACGTTTACTTTTCATTAACACAGAATAACCTCCTCAAAATAGAGTGTTCAAGCGTATCCAAAGCAAGGAGAATTTTTAATTGCAAAATCCATCTTTTGTTTGAATTCTTCAAACTCTGAATAGCAGACTGGTAGCCTGATATTATTGGAGCACGTATTGGCCATTGGAAAGGGCTCGTCATCTGCAAACGTTATGGTGGCGGGTTCATCAAATCCCAGTGGTGGTGGTCTGCTTGCCCCAGTCACAAACACAAGCACTTCTTCGATAGAAGCTTCCGCGTCGTTTGCTACAGGAAAGTGATTCATTATCATAAGAGATAGTATGTTGGAGGTAAATGAAAGAATGGGCAAACTGTAAAGAAACCAACTTTCCTAGTCATACTGTTTTGAAGTCTTTGTACAAACACGTCACTTGAACTGTCCTCTTGTTAATAGAAAACAAGTACATGTAACAGATACAAAGATTACATATACGTTTTCCGAGACAAACGTTTTCCCTCTTAAAAGAGGTGCCCCAAAGAAGAGGTTCTACTGCATTGGAAAGAAATCCGAGAAACGAAACTCTATTATTGTGTGATTAGATATTTCGTGTAAAATTGTACGACAAAGACTGCGATATGACACTTGTCATGTAGGATAGATTTCGTGACATAACACTGAACAATTTGTGAACCAAATCTGCGCTGAATTTACTCTATGAACTAGTGTAACTGCATGCTTTTACTTACGCTAAATAATAATAGATGTATTGCAATGTTGCAAGCAACTTACCATATTGTATGGCAACTTACCTTCACAGTCTTGAAGATAATCTTTCCAGTAAACAATTGCCCTCTGCTGGGCCGCGTAACGGTTTGATCCTGGTTGCGCATAGTCGATGTGGAACAAGGCGTCCACCATTTCCGCCGTTAGTGGTGTGTTGTCACGGCACAGACATTTCGCGAATTCTCTGGGATTTTCTTTTATTTTTTCGAATACCCCCAATGTGCGTAAACCATCTATTAGCTCTTCTAAAAGGTATCGCACCCTATCCAAAAGGACGTGACGAGCAATTATGTTAATGAAATGGTTCTTTTCAGCAAAATTTGTTGCTTGTGTCTTGGACCCTAGTGCAACCAAAATTTCCTGAACACCAACATCATGCAAAACAGCGTTGAGCCCGTCAATGTCGTCTGCGGTTGCTATCTACAAAAAAAAACAAACAAACAAACAAACAAACAAACAAACCACCGGTATTTCATCGTGATTTAATAATAGTAATAGTGATCCTTTGTTTCCAAGATTGCCAATGGGTAATTGAAACGGCTGAGAAATAACAAAAACCCTAAGAAACAGTATCACACGGACAAAAATAAAGAGTTATAATTTCAATGGCCTAATAGTGGCGACTCTCTCTCCCTCTCTCTCTCTCCCTCCCTCTCTCTCCTCCTTCCCCATTATTTTTCCTTTTAAACGCGAAGCTTTCATGCACGGCCGGTCATAACATATTACCAAATCCACAGGTTAAAAGTGTCACAAGTGGTACTTTGCGTAGGTATTTTGATTTTGTAGTTGTACAACATTTATTTAGTTTCACCTTTGACAAGGAGTCCGACAACTGATTATCGTGGATATCGTCGAGGTCTGGCTTAGTGAAGTCGACACCGTGTGCTATGGCGTGGTACAGAGTTGGGCTCAAGAAGTTGCCACCGGGGCCTCCATGTACAAGCGACCAGGCCAAAATTACACCCACGAGGCGATAGTGTCCCTTTTCCCTTGCTAGAAAAATGGGTTAACGAGTTACCTTCCGACACGACGTGCATAAACCAAAGTAATAGGATTACTCTACGTTATGAGTACAAAATAAAATTTACCGTTTGAGTTGGGCACGAGAACGCGCCTATGTGCCGGTCCACCAAAAATCCCAGAATGTTCATTCGCTGCCTTTACCAGCAAACGAAGAAATTCCCTGCGAGGCCCACCAATGTCAACGGCACCTTCGCTGTTCCCAAAATCGTCCGCAAAACAGACGGAAATGATCGAGCTGGGACTGAAACGTTTTCTCTGCAAACATCGGCAGGAATCTTCCCAGATGTGACGGCGCCTTACGTTCACGATGGTTCTCCCCTCAGTATTGACTCGAGCTGTTCTCAAGTCCCGCAATATTTCCTCCAGGTCACGACCAGGACTGCTGTCTCTGTGACGTATTGAAAAATCAACAACTATATATCAATCACGAACATACAAACTGAACATAACCAAACTGAATAATAACCAGGCACTCATAATATCAACAATAATATATTTTAGTAGATACCACACAATTGAATAGTGCTTTAATTTTCGCGCGCTCTTATTGGTTAATTCGGAGGTGATTAGCAAGTACTATTCACATCCGAGCGGCCGGCGCGCGAGATCACCGACTGCTTTTCGGTATATTGTCAAACATAAAGTAATGTTTTGGTCCGCCAATTATTCAGCTTGTGTGGTATATACTAAAACAATTATTCACCTCACTGTAGGTGCAAGTGGTGGATATTTACCTCGTCGCTTCGCGGCTTGGTAAATATCCACCACTATTCACCTCCACTTCGGTGAAGAATTGTTAAATATTCAAGTACCGGAGTTTACCGACATAGTCCGTATGTTAAAATAGTCACAAGAGTTACCTTGTGCTAAGTTCCAGTGCCAGCATTACGTCCCGTTGATACTCCTCGTCCTCGTCACTGATGTATGGAAAAGGGTCTTCGTCAAGTAGTGTGACATAGGAGCTACAATAACAAAAGCAACAGTGACCAAAATAAATCGCGGATATGTACAAAAAACGTCGTTTAACTAGTTGGGAGTGTCGAAATAGATCGATGCACAATCGAGAGTCGCTAGAAAAAACAAAGATAATACCTATTAGCTAATTTTACAGAGATTGAATACTGTTTCAACTGTGAAATCAGTTCAATGACAACTTGATAGAATTACTTCGGGATAGCGTATTTTTTCTTGTGAGAAAACCACTCAAACAGATATGTAATGGTTTGTTCAATGTTAAAAGTAATCTTAGGTTTGATTGGTTTTCTCCCAGTAATAAAAAAAGGAAATCCGGAAATAATTCTGCAGTACACCTAAGCATGTACGGAAATAGTATTTACCTGTAAGAACCTGGCTCACTTTGAATTGTCGCAGCGCTTGTAGTGCTTCTACCTCCTGTTGTACTTTGAGTACTTGCATTGCTTATTGTGCTGATGGAACTTGAAGTGCTTACGCTGCTTGCAGGGCTTGCTGTGCTTGTGGTGCCGGTAGTGGTCCGTGTACCCGTAGTATCCGCCATTTCCAGTGGAGGTGGCAAATCGGGCATACTGTCGTATATGGTAAGCTGGTATGGGTCAGCCTTAAGTTGAGAAATGGATGAACGTGGTAAGAAGCCATATTGTTTGATATGGACATTCCATGTACAGTACTCGTTATAAGAGAGTGTTTACAGCACCTCTTTTCTATTTCGTCTTTGTTGTGTGTGTGTGTGTGTGTGTGTCAAGTATGAAAGGAACATCATTAGAGAAATTCTCAGTTATCTAAAATCGCCTATGCTAAAACGCAATACATTTCTTCGGGGTGGGGCCAAAGAAGAAAGAAGTAATAATAGTAACCTACATTTTCACCCGGCCACATCAAGGGAAGTCTCTTTGCCATTATGTATAGAGATCCCTGTGAGCACAGAGAGACAACCTCGGGAGCGTTCCATTGAAAAGAACTCGACGTGTGTGGGATGGTTAACTTTTTGGTTCCCGGCATAGTGCTGAGGCAAAAAAAGGTGAACAAAGCCATCAGTCAATTTGAACACATTAGACAGTTGTTAACAGCACAAAACTAGCCAGCGAAGACAGACGAATTTCCGGTCGTTATTTCGCACCACCTGTATTTTCCAGCGGCGTGAAACAACGGCAGGAAACCCGTCTACTTTCGAAGGCTACAGAAAACCTTGTGAGTGTGGTACCTCAAGTAAATATAAGGTAATACTTCGCCCTGAGACAAGCCAAAGGCCGAGGCGAAAACGCTGCTGACTTCTGCCTCTACCTGTGCAGCTTGCCATACCGATTGTAATGCTATTTTCCCGATAAGGCCCATTTCCGCCAACTTTGCCCTTTTTTCTCCGCGGGGAATCGGAATGAAGACATTGTCGCCAAGCTGGGGGAAGGCAGATTATGTCTTTGTTATAAATTTTCACGGGCCTTGGTGTATTACTCGGTCTTTTTCGTTTAGTTGGCGGTGGCAGACATCCTGTCGTGTCACGAAAAACTGTCGGAAGTGGAGGTCGCCTCTCCAATGTTGTAGTCCTTCGATTCTACAAATGAACAACCAAACACTTGATCACTTTATTAAAGTCTGTAATCGTTCTAGAGGAGGACAAGTGCTCACAGGTGATGGTTTTCGAGGAGAAGGGAAAACCCGAATAAAAACCTCTAGGAACAGAGTAGAGAACCAACAAACTCAGCCCACTTGTGACGCCGGATCCGGGAATCGAACCCTGGACACATTGTTGAAAAGCGAGTGCTGCCACCACTTCGCCAACCCTGCTGCCCTAAAAATATCATTTGCCTTTTTCAACATTACATAACACCTTTGTAAATTGCAGCTATGTATGACGCAATTCAACACAGTTGTCAGTTGTAGGGTTTCGCAAGTTGTTGAAGAGCGATAACTTGGCGACTATCAAGTATCAACAAAGTCACGCAACGGGTAAATATAAAATGTATAAAGGCCGGGGAATTTTCCTTCCTAACGCACCTTTTATATAGCTACTCGAACAACAAGCAACCCACAGGGAACCAGCATCAAGGACAACAGTAAGACAGAAAAAAAAAATGAAAATGGCCAAATATTAATTATCGATTAAATACCACACGCGACACAATGATAGTTTGCAGGCGAGCACACGTACATACCTGTTGAGAAGTTGAAGTTGAGCTCAATGTGGAGATCGAGGTCGAGATCGGGTTCGGATTTGAGGTGGAGCTTGAGCTTGTAGAAGTCATCCCCTGACTTGGAAGTCGTGATAGAGCCTCCTCGACAGCCCTTTCAACTGCCTGGGTTACGGCAGAAGCAATTGACCTTGACAGTTCGTTCGCCATGTTTGCGTTTTCCCGCGCAATGGATAGTCTTGTGACTTGTCACATGGGCTCGCACCGATCATGTATTAAGTTAAATCATACTTATTAAGTTAAATCACGATTCCTGATATCAAATATGAAAGATATATTTAAATCAGGAAGTCGTGATTTCAAATCGTACACGCATGATTTGAAATCAGGATTTCTTATATCAAATCATAAACGTATGATTTGAAATCACGATTTCTCATATCAGATCATAAACGCATGATTTGAAATCATGATTTCTTATATCAAATCATAAACGCTTGATTTGAAATCAGAATTTTTTATATGAAATCATACACGCATGATTTGAAATCAGGATTTACGATATGAAATCATAAACGCATGATTTGAAATCATGGTTTCTTATATCAAATCATAAACGCATGAAATGAAATCATGATTTATTATATCAAATAATAAAGCCATGACATCAAATAATATGAATTTATATGAAATACATTCTGGCGTATTGTGTGGTATCATATCATAAAACTTTATTTATTAAATAATGAAAAAAATGACAAAATTAAGGTAAATAATTTTTTTTACAATCGGCGCCCCATAGGTGATGACGTAGAGTCATAGATCAAACTAAGGTCTCTGGGTCTCAGTTCCGTGCATGACTGGCTGAGTTTAATATGAATGTCGCTGTGGACGAGGTGGTAGCGTTCTTGAGAGATCTCTTTAGGAAAAATAAGACTAATAATGTTATGTAAAGTGCGTGTACTGGAATGTTTCAGTTGGTTTAAAATAAGTGCGCGTGTCAGGATAGATTGCTTGGCAAATCTCATTCCGTTGTAAATGATTGAGATCGAGACAGCAATTATCGATCAGCACAGTACAAAACCGTTGGTATGGAAGAGATAAATCGATGACGTGTTTTCCTTATGGGACATTAGTATATTCCACACAAGTGAATAGTGCTTTTCGCGCGCTCTGACTGGTTAACTCGGAGGTGATTAGCAAGTACTAGTCACCTCCGAGCAGCTGGCGCGCGAGATTTTACAATTCCGACAGCTTGTCGGTATATTGTCACGTATAAAGTAATGTTTTGGTCCGCTAATTATTCAGCTTGTGTGGTATATACTAAAACAATTATTCACCTCGGTGTCGGTGAAAGTGGTGGATATTTACTTTGCTGCTTCGCGGCTCGGTAAATATCCACCGCTATACACCTCCATTTCGGTGAATAATTGTTAACTAACCAGAGAGGAAATTAACAAGTTCATTGAACATGCAAATAATTATCACCCCCTACAATAAAATTCACTGCTGTTTCTGACAAAGAAACGATCTTCCTTGATACATGCATTACAGAGGAACGAGATTTGCCAAGGAAGCTATCCTTGACACGCGCACTTATTGTAAACCTACTGAAACATTCCAGTACACGCACTTTAAATCCTGTCATCGTCCCGGGGTCAAAAAAGGTTTCGTCAAGGGTGAAGGTCTTAGACTACTAAGAACTAATTCTTCAGAGGAGACTTTCACAGAAAACATAAAAAATTCAAACTACGCCTTCAGGCGAGAGGCTACCTGTACAACCTTATCGATAAAACACTCTCGGAATTCAGATTATCTGATAGAAAGATAGCTCTCAAAGAAAACACTGGAGCGCATAAAGAAATACTACCCTATCAGGCCTGCTACCCTATGTAACGCAATACAACCCATGTGTGCCAAACAACAAACGCATTTTAATGGATAAATGGCATCTCATAGAATCACAACCTAAACTTAAAGAAATGTTTAAATAACATCCTATTATTTCTTATAAAAGAGGCAGATCTTTAAAAGACCTACTAGTTAGAGTTAGAGCCAAATTGTAGTAGCTAAATCTTGTAACACTACATGTGAAAGGTTACTACATTCATGCGACACATTTGTGGGATTTGTGAATGGCCTGTGATATTATTGTTTGCTACCATAAGTTCTTGATCCCGCAAAAAAAGTTCACTGAGGAAGAAGTTTGTCGCGAGTCTGGCCTCTGCCATCGTTCGCTTGGGCATCATCATCTCTGTCATCACTCACTTAAGTTGATGGATAATGGCCTTCCTTATTAGGAAGTTTCACTCTCCATTTTGATTTTGACGTCATACATAAAGGGTATTTGCTCTCCATTTTAATTTTGACGTCACGAAAAAGTCAAAATGAAAAGCAAAACTCGAAATGAAAACGAAACTGATATGGCTAGTGATGACAGAAACGAAACGAAATTTAAAACCGCAAGCGCACCGCGAAAAATACAAATACAAATGAAAAAAAAATGCAAACGAAAATGAAAACGCCGAAGAGAAATGCAAACCAAAATGAAAATGAAAACAAAAGTGGCTGAGCCACCTCGGATTCCGTAGGGATTCGATTAGCTGACGTTTCGAGCGTTAGGCCATCCCCCCTTTTTTTCGTTTATTGTCGAATGCGTTTTCTGATTTTGGGTCGGTCGGCCGGAAAAGGAAAAATAAATGGAAAGGAGTCTAGAGCTAGCAGGCCCGGTACCTCAGCATAATATCCGTGGAATAACATCCCGCTTTGCAGTTTCTCAAACTCAGCTACCTTTCCTTGACATCAATTTAAGCATCTCGGATAGTAGAATCAGTACTTCCGTTCACTACAAAGACACCCACCGGGCCCACACCTATCTACACTACACCTCCTCTCATCCTGTGCACTGCAAAAACGGTATTCCGTATTCCCAGTTTTTGCGCCTCCGTCGTCTATGATTTTCTGCAGAAATGCCAGGAAATGACCACCTTTTTCGAAAGCCGTGGCTATCCCTCGGATTTACTGCGGAATGCCCGGGAAAAGGTGTCCTCCGTTACCCGCCAAGAGGCACTTGTTAAACGTGTCCGTAACAACAAAGAAAGGATTCCTCTGGTGCTGACCTACCACCCCTTTAGTTCGCGTATTAAGCACATTCTGCTCAGCAACTTCAACATCCTGACGAGTGACCCTGCTACTGCAGCAATCTTTCCAGCTCCACCTGTAGCTGCACATCGACGTGATCGTAGCCTGAGAGATATCCTGGTACACACCTCTGACAGGTTCCAGATAGAGGTCCCAGGAACTTTCGCATGTCTGACATCCCCGCTGCCGCACTTGCTTGTACACAACGTCCGATGTCCATGTACGTGGACCCAAGAGTACAACCACCATCCGTGAACATTTTGCCTGTAAATCGGAGAACGTCGTGTACTGCATCTCATGCCGTCGATGTCCCCAGCTATATATCGGGGAGACCGGTCGCACTCTATGCGAACGATTCGGCGAACATCTGCGAAGCGTCCAAAAGAACACTAGTGGTTTCCCGGTCGCAGAGCACTTTAACTCTCCCGGCCACAGTCTATCTGACATCGTTGTTAGAGGTTTGCGGAAATGTGCTGGAGTCAATGCCAGACGGAAACAATTAGAAATGGAACTCATTTTTAGGCTCGGCACTATGCAACCAGAGGGCCTAAATAATGTTTTTCATTTCTTAAGGGGGTGACACACTAGGCGATTTTATACGCCGATCGCCGGCGATCGGCGAAAATCGCCTAGTGTGCCCGGTGCAGCGATTGCGATTTTCGCCGATCGCCGTGATCGGCGTATAAAATCGCCGCTATCTGACATGTCAGATATCGGCGATTAAATTCGCCAGCATTCGCCTAGTGTGCCCGTTCCCGCGATTTGATACGCTCATCGCTGCGAATCGCCAGTAGAACAAACCAATCAGATTGGGCGATTTCATCACATGACTTTTGAAAATGTCCGACAACAACGGGGAGCAAAAATTTTTTTGGGGATCACTTTCTCGGGGAGCTTAGAAACCAGGCTCAATCCAGTAACCAAGCCTTCTCTATATGTGGCCGAGCCTTTCATTGCAGTTCAGCTGACTTGCCATTTGACTACATTACTGCCAGAATCTGCCAGATTTTACTTTTTTCATGCTAATTAGAGCTGGTGTTATTTTTAACCAACCGGAATTACAAAATTTAAAGAAGAAAAGAAAAACAAACTTAATTCTGGTAGTTGTAGTCAGATGATGCCACCATGAAAGTTGCCTATTAGCAAAGCTATATATTCTAGGCAAGCTACTGAAATGAAACTAAAGTGATAACAATAATAATAATAATATCTAGAGAGCTTGTCAATTGAGTGTCGTAAAACCAAAACCAAAGCAATTACTCTGACCAATCACAACAGATGCAAACAGCATGACGAGCCAATTAGAATACAAAGCAATTAGATGAAGCTAGCGTAAAGCGGAAACAAAACTATATAGTAATAAATAATGCCAAGTCAAATCTTCAGTTGATCAGACTGTCTTCAAATATTTATGCTCTAGTTTTTCTATTGAGTACTCTGACAACAGTTCTGCAAATCAACTTATATATATATATATATATATATATATATATATATATATATATATATATATATATATATATATATATATATATATAGGAGTTTAACAGTGCCTCAAACCAACAAAGGTATTTCCATGTTTATAGCATCCTGCTACAAAGCTGATTCACGACTCCTTTCAATGAGTGCTCTATCTGTTAGGACCAGCATTAGGTAAGTTTTTCCTAATGTTATGAGCAAGATTTCGTCTTCTCTTCTGATTGTTATATGTTTTCCTAACCTTCATTTTGGCATCGTTATTGTTTGATAACTTGGGACGACGGCCACTAGGTTGTGCACTGGAAGATTTAATGCCAGACTTCCTTCTGGAAATAGCTGTTGGTTGTACATTAATTCTGGAGCTGTTATGGAAGACTGGTAAATAATTTCCACCCCTCTCCTTTCCAAACTGTGCATAGGCAGTAGCAAGAGAAGCAACTGGTGCTTGCCCCCTGCACTTTGAAATTATTTTCCTATACAAAGTCAGGTATTTAAAGTAGCAGAGGCGAAAGTTGGTGTCACTTGTTCGGAGCTTGTATTCAACATCTTGAGAGACTTGCTAATGCAGCTTAATGATCTGCGCAAGTGATAATTCTTCATTGGGCAGATTTGCTTGTGTACCTGCATAGCCATTGATACTGCTGTCATTAGTTGAATCCTTGGTATCGCTTTCTGGTGACCCAGACATGAGTAGTGAAATTTGGTGTTCATCATCCTTTTCTTGTTCTTGAGCCGAGAAATGAGGGTTGCTTTCGATTTCCTTTGGGTGGAGACTTACAAACTGTGTAACACTGAAATTGTTGTTGGTTCCGACAGCAAGAATAGCAAGGTTGAATCTCTCCTTTGCTGTTTGAGGAATGAAATTTATGTTGTTTAGTCCAAATTTCAATGCCGCAGCTGCTTGGTGTGGGAAGGCATTGCCATTCATTCCCTGCTCGCATGTACAGGTTCCTAACACACAGTCAACGATGTATGTGATGTTACTGTTGTCATCTCTGCTTGGCACATGGAATACGCATGGATTTTTTTCATCTGTAGTTATGTTAATTGGGCTAACAGAGCTCGCAGTTCTCCCAAAACAACGTGCTGCAAGGTGTAGATTTTGTGGTTTACCAAAAGCCAAGGAGAGAAGCTTTCGTTGAAAGTACATTTCCAGGTCTTCTGTGATGAACTGAAATAGTTCAATAAGGTTGTAAGCTCTCATTCTTCTAAGGACAACACATTTAAAAACAAAGATCATTGATTCTGTGTAGTTGTCTGTGTTATTGCCTCTGGTAATAAGATCTCTTCTGTAACAAAGTGCCCATTCATTCCTTCTATCTATAGCTATGTTCAAATATTCCTGATAGAGAGGATATTTCTGTAAAAGAGTGTCTGATGAAAAAAGCTGCACAATTTCATCAAATTCATTTTTTGTCTTTGCAAACACAAGGTCTTGCATTATGGACATGAGATGTTGTCTGTCATCCTTTAAAATGGAATGCTTGGAGTCCACAAGCCACCTCCATGTTGCTTGCAAGAAGTGGAAAATGCACAACAGCAGTGTTGCCTGTTTCCAGTGCTCCCTTAGAGCTTGTCTCTGTCCAGTGTCATCATCTGACATGAAAATGTCAGGTCCTTTTCGACGACCTTTGCCTCCAAAAGCATGACTTGGTAGAATTGCTTTCAGTTGTTCTAGGCAACTTTCCAGACATGATTGTGACTGACTTGAAGTTACCCAGACTGCAAGAGGTAGTGCTCCACTTGGATGATGCGTACATGATGGGCCTGGTTTCTAAGCTCCCCGTGAAAGTGATCCCAAAAAAAATTTTTGCCAACGGGGAATGATGCCCTCGACGGAGCATGGGAACAAAACTGGAGTGGCAAATCGCCGCGATCGGCGAAAAAATTCGCCTAGTATGCCCGCATCAATCGCCAGCGAAATTCGCTGGCGATTTTCGCTGGCGATCAAATTCGTCGCGATCGGCGTATAAAATCGCCTAGTGTGTCGTAGGCTTTATAAATGGCGCGCGCGCGTCCTATTTACCGCGCGCTTAGCTCTTATTAGTAACGTTTCTTTCAATTTTACAGTCGCGCAAACATTGAAAGGTTTTTACACTGAAGAAGGGCTATGCCCGAAACGTTTGTGTTTTTTCACAAGATGTCATTTTGGCACTTTTTCCTCAATTTAATATATATTTTTTGAAATTTTGTATTAATTCATCTACTGAGGAGAACAGTTTCTTTAATTTTGTTCACCTAACATTAATATCCGTGGAGCCTGGAAACAACAAGGTGTGCTTACAAAGTCAACATGGCGGCAATGGAGGGAGGAAAATCGACGTCGTTGTTAAAATCAAACGAGAACAGGGAAAAAAGGATGAACCACCAAATCTGCACACTGATCTGCCAACATCCATGACTTTTCAACAGTTGCTGGAACGAATAGTCTCCGATATTTCGCAGATCACGGCTATATGCTCGCATATCACGGCTATTGATTGATTTGATTGGTATGCCGAGTAGGTTTTAAAAAGCGTGGGAAACAAATACCTACAGATTTTGTGGAGGTGGAATTGAATGACTCCATCGGAAACTCAATGTTACTGGGTCCAATTTCATGGAATATCGTATAAAAGAGGAAGAACATGATGCGGAAAAACCACCAGCAGCAAAACGAAGCGCGTTCGATGTGATTTCAGATTAAAGTAACAATTGTTTAAAATAATGTGTCATTGCCTTCATTGTCTTCTTCGTAACTTTTTTTTTTTTTTTGAAAACGCGAAAATCTGGGTCGGTCGGACGACGCTAAACAGAGGGAAAAAAGGGGGATGGCCTTAGGCCTTCGTCGGAGCGAATCGAGGAATTGTGGGTTGTGTATGGGTTATATACCTGTACATTATGCAAAAAGTTATACGTCGGCGAAACAGACGACTAGGTGACCGATTCCGAGAACATTCACTTCCGGCGTTTCTGCGTAAGCGCTAACTAAAAATAGAACTCTGGGAAGGAAATTGCACAATAACAAGAGTGCCGTCACGGAAAATATTACGCACACTAATACTCTCTTTAGCAATGCCTCTGTTTCAAGTGACGTATTTCAACAAAACGTTTCACCGTTCTGTTTTTTTCCTCACATTTCACCGAGATTCCAGTAACGCTTATGCCAAAAAATCATGCATTCTGTAATGATCTTTTGTGCGAGCTAGCGGACCTTTATGAGGAAACAAACTCCTGGGATCAAAAGCAGTCAAAAGCCATTAATCATTCATTGTTTTTATGGGTCATCGTTTTCTACTTAATCGGTTTTCTATGCCGTCGTGTTTTGGGTCATCGTTTTCTAGACATCCATATTGGCATAACACAAGCAGTGTTGCGAATGTGCTTGAAGACTGCGTTGTATTAGAGAAGGCAGTGCTACTATCTGCTCATGATGAACATGATGCAATAGTGAAAATAAAATATGGAAAGGAATTCAGATCTTGTTATTCTGACTTTGTCATAATATTACAACCGAGCAGATGAATCAGTGAAGTAGCAAAATGCAATTTCTAATTGCCTTTAGCGGGGAGGCCGAGTAAAGGCCAACATGGCATCTTGTTTTTCTTGTTGTTGGAGGTGTAGGAACAAGGAATGGTGATTTGGGACGGAGATCACAAACTTTGTGGATAGGTGTGTGCCGCGAAGAGTCTTAAACCCTGACCCTATTTGGGTGAAGCAAACGAAAATTAATACCCTATTTAAGGCACAAACCCGAAAAATTACACCCTATTAAAGGGAAAAACAAACACTAAGAATAACTTGAACAGGCCGTTTCTCTAAGATTAGAAGTTAGCATCAAGCATAGACTAAGCCTAGTTTAATAATATGCCATCATAAACATGGTAAATCTTTCAGAGTTATTTGTTCCCTGCTGCTACTTTGTTATGGAACTGAAACAAACGACAATAACCATGTTGTCTTTGTACAGCTACAATCGTCAACAACATTTGGTTGTATTGGATACAGAGCTAAACATAACTCGAAAGCAAATGCAAATGAAGAGAAAGAAATGTTTCGGAGAGGAGGCAACAGCACAAAACATTCCAAGTTTAGATTTAAAATCTCGTTCTGTCCTCCTGGGGGAAATTATCTCTCAATTGTACAAAATAAGGAAACAATAAGCATCGCTGCCAATGACAGGATAACATGCCATCTGTGTAGGCTGTGTAGGTCTCTCTGGAGATATAAAGTTCACTGAAAGTTTCAAGTTAAGTTTCTTTCTCGATGGATCCAATTCCGTCAAATGGCAATTAAGGAAATGCGTAAAGATGGTTGCGTAATTGATTCTAGTGGTTAAAGATCAGGGGCACCCAACGAGCCAAATCAACCAAAAGCCAGGGGCACCCTACGAAACGTTTCGGTAGATTTCTGTTCGGTGGAGGATAGTTCGCCTAACGCTTTCCCATAGCCCCTGAGGTTTTCGGAAAGGTCGTAGTTGCTGTTTTTGGCAGTCAAAAACGTAGCTAGAAATATCGGTAAGAAATAGTTCCCTAGAAAGTTCGTGGAAAGTTCATTTCAGCTTGCATTTTCTAGAAAGGAAGATTTTGTTCCCAAACATTTTCGGGCAATTAAAATTTCAGCTAAGGAATCCGAACAGATGAACTTCTTCTAGCTTATGAAAACACCACACACTTCAACACCACAGACTTCAAACACCATAACGTACTCAAAAATGCCTTTCTACAGCCTTTGCACGATTTGGCTCGTTGGCGCTGAAATTTATTTTCCCGAAGATGTTGGGGAACAAACCTCTTCCTTTGAGAAAATGCTAGCCTGAGTGAAATGAACCAGGTAATAAACTTTCCACGAACTTTCCAGGGAGCTATTTTCTTTCCGAAAATGCCAGCTGACGTTTCTGACTGCCATAAACAGCAAATACGACCTTTCCGAAAAGCTCTGGGGCTATGATTTCCCGGCCCAATGCGAATCTTTTAGGCCAAGTTTTACGGCTACGAAAATCCCGAAAGCCTAAGGCTCCCTCCACCGAACAAATATCTACCGAAACTTGTAGTTGGGTGCCCCTGAAAGATGCTACGCATCTACAAAAGATCTCCACGTGATACCAGATAATCGAAATATACGTCTTACAGTAGTTCCTAACAGCGTGATGTCAGGAGGACGCCGGACCCTGAACTGTACCATTAATCAAGGCCTCGATACATCGCTGCACCTTTGGAAATCAGTTGTTAATTTCTGGGCAGATCTCCAATTCTGTCTGTCGCGACGTTCGCGATGATGTCACTTACGCCCAAAACGGGATCACCAAAAGGAAAGACTTCACTCACTCAAAGTCCCAAAAATTACTTCAGTTATATACTTACTGTAATTTTGACCTTTATTAAGCAATAGCGGTCACCCTTTACTACCCAATGAGCTGTTTCTATTGTCTTGACCTGTATTAAACGGTCACTTTCTAAAAGGAAATCACTCAAGAAACGCATGACGAGCCCAAAGACGTCTGCGAAGGAGGCTAATAAAATGCCAATACTGACTGTAGGGACTAGGCGTTGCTTTTTTTGTTGGTTCGTTTTAATGGACACCATGTTCTATCTTGTCATACCATTCTATTCAATGCAGAAGACTCTTACAAAATTGCGTTTTTGTGTTTGACGGGCCATTCTGTGCAACCTGTATTAAGCGGTCACTAAGCCATACCCCGAGGGTGACCGCTTAATACAGGTTCGACTGTAGATGGTTCGTGTGAACCAGATACTCGCCCATTCTAAGAACACGGGATGCGTGATCTAGGGGGATTAAGTAGTTTCTTGTGATTGTGCACGTAATCTTGATCACACGTCTTTAACTACATAACCATTCTATGTGTCCAGCTTTTTGCACCCGGAGAAGATAAACCCTAGGTTTCGAAGAATATGCCTGAATCTGTAACCAGGGGCACCCAGTGACACGTTTCGGTAGATATCTGTTCGGTGGAGGGAAGTTCGCCTTAGGCTTTCGGGGTAGATTAAAGATTGCACTCGGATTTTCGTCAGTAAAACGTGGGCTAAAAGATTCGTAATGTGGAAATCATAGCCCCTGAGGTTTTCGGAAAGGTCGTTATTGCTGTTTTTGGCAGTCAAAAACGTCAGCTAGCATTTTCGGAAAGAAAAATAGTTCCCTAGAAAGTTAACTTCATCTAGGATTTTCTCAAAGGAAGATTTTGTTTCCTAACATTTTCGGGCTATTAAATTTCAGCTAGGGAATCCGAACAGATGAAATTCTTCTAGCTATTGAAAACATCACTTTAAACATACTTCAAACAACATAGGGTACTTAAAAATACCTTTCTATAGCTTTTGGCTGATTTGGCTCGTTGGGTGCCCCTGTGTAACCGGCATCGACTGTGGCGAGCTGTAGCAATCAAATTAGAGATCTTTAGCATCAGGTTTTTTATTGGAAACCACAAACTGCAGTTTATGGTTTGGCGTTACCAGAGTTTCAAATTTTAGCACTGCAAGGCGTTCGTTGTTTTCGTTGATTTTCGTCAAGTTGAAGTGCTTTACTTTAATCGTCTAAAAAACATGAATTGTTCTTTTATTCGAGTTCAAAAATCTACTGACAAGCACATCGCAGGCAGGTATAAATATCTATAAAGTTCTTGCCGTTCAAAATTGAACTGCAAACTGCAAACGCGACCGCAGGACGTTGGTCACGTGACATCCTCAGGTTTGCCGTTTGTCTTTAAAAAAACCTGATGCTAAAGGTCCCTATTAACGAACGCCTCCGCGAGTCTCCATGAGAGCTGTTACCGATAAGGGAACCACGATGTTCCCTCAACTTGTCTCTTAAACGTCCAGCACGTATTCGAAGAAGAGGTGGTCGTCTTTCTGATCGAGTTTCGATCTCTTTCTGTTCTTTCAGCTTCTCTACCATCTCTTTAGAAGTGAGGTATTCATTACGTATACGTGTTGTGTCTCGTTTGCTAATGTCCTCGCTGGTTTTCTCATGCCTTGTATTAGAAGGTATATTCAGGAAGATGAGAGACCCTGGGAACGAGTTTATGTCCTCTTAGGTTGAGGTCCTGCGGACTGTCGTATCACGTCAGTTTCAGTTTCAGTTTATTTGCCACTTATTGTTGTTTTAAATTACAAAATAAATATATATTAAACTACAAGAGATATTAAATAAATTAAATGAACCTCTACAACGGAAACTTCGTTTGTTTGCTCTGATCCCTCTCTGGTCAGTGCCTCGTCATCTTTTGGCGTCTTAGGTAAAGGGTCAAATGCAACATGACTCATCGGGGTGCGTCCCCAGTAGTCGCATCGTATAGCACTGCGTTCGTACTTGTCACATTCAAATTCAATGCAGTAACCTCGTTCGATACCCCGCTTGCTTTTCCCCATAGTACAGATTTTAACCTAACTTTTACAAGTTGCAATGCATTTCCTCCTCGTCATCCGTGGCCATAGAAAACCGCAAATAGTTTCAATGCACATATTAAGTACTTCGTAGGAAAACTGCAAAATTTTAAGTGTTCCACTTTGCAAACACATGTTTGAGTTCAGACCCAAGTTACGTGGCAGTGCCCCTTTAAAATTCTGGTTGTATCTGGTTGTCACAGTCTACGAATGATGTCGCAGTCCTTATCTCTCACAAATAATACTTTCAGCACAGTTAAAATTCATTGTGTGGCTAAAGGCTACCATGAGTGTGCAATTTTCAAGTCGAAATTGGAGAACGAATTGTGGCTATGCAGACGTACGGCATAAAGGGGAGGGTGTTTAAGATTTTGAACCATCGTGGACAACTAGGTCATCTGGAGCTTAAGCTTGTCGACCCGTTGAGGTCATTCCAAAGACTTCAGTGGTAAGCACCTCCATCAATAAATATCCAGGAAAATACCATTCTGTTTATAGTTCGCTTCACAAACATAAAGAACTACACTATAATTAATGTGAAACACCTACCCTGACAATGTTGTAGCTGAGCCCCCATGCAATGACCCAAAATGAAAGATGGCGCGTAGGACGAGGAATAAACGTCCCACTTACAGTCAGGACTAATACGGAAAAGGCAGAGGTCGAAGTTTTAGTTCGGATCGTTCGTGGTTATGGTTTCTCCTGGGAGATAATTCGACCGCCGCTGAATAGTGAAACTCACGAATGAAAGCACGTGCCAACTGGGGTCTGTTTATTTTTTAATGACAAACTCCGCTACATTTAACCCTTGGACTTCATAGCCTGCGTAGCTGGCGGTATTCTAGGCGAGCGGAGGAGGAGGCGGCGGAACCGTTGATTTCATAACTTTGTGGAATAACTTTGTGGAATAAGGCTCTGTCGTGTTCATATTACAGTTACTTGTACTTCGCCGCACATTTTTTATCGTGAGCATAATATTTGTAGATTCAGACGAGTGCGATGTGGACACCCATCCTTTGTGCAGCAACCTCAAAGGTAGATTATGCCATTATTATAACGTACGATCTCATAACTTTGTGGAATAACTTTGTGGCGGTATTCTAGGCGCGCGGAGGAGGAGGCGGCGGAACCGTTGATTTCAAGCGAGCTACGAAGACGCCTCCTCCCCATTCTCGTTGCGGCTTCGCCTCTCGCTTTTAACGGCTCTTTTAAACTCCGCGCGCCTACAATACCGCCAGCTACTCAGGCTTTTTTTCACCTGGACAGCACCCCGGGACAGCAGTTTGACCTAGACTGCGAGTCGTCTCTAATTTCAGCGATGGATTGTGGGGTGGGCGAAAGACAAGTGCGCGCGCGAAGTTGCGAAGAGACTTGGCGCGTGTCTTTCGCTCACCCCACAATCCATCGCTGAAATTAGAGACTACTCGCAGTCTAGTTTGACCAGATGGTATTTTACAATTGTTTTGAATGTTAAGTGGGCCCGCGTAAGCGGGGCCTTCAGTTTTTGTATGCTACTGGATATTGAAAATGTGACAGCCACGTGTGACAACAAGAAACGAATATAAATATTCGTATCGAGCATGCAGTTGGTCTGTTTACTACAGTGTTTATTATTTTAAAACGACAAAGCCATATTTAATGGCGTAGTAGCGTGCGAACACATACGGATTTCCGGCTTTTATTTCACTCGCCGGAAAGAACCGGCATGAAACAAAAAGCCGGAACTGTCAGTGTTCGTAGGCTAATGGGGGAGGAAGAGAAACTTTGTGTGACGAGTAGCCTGCGTGGCAGGCGTAGAAAGGGGAGCGAGAGGGAAGGAAAAAGGCCAATATGACATCACACTTTCTATTGCTTTTTATTATTTATTTATTTATTTATTTATTATTATTATTATTATTATTATTATTATTATTATTATTATCATTACTATTATTATTTTCTTTTTCATAAAAGCCAAAGTTATGCGAAGCGGCTCGAGAGGGTCCTGAAGGCTTTTTCTGGAGCGGCTCACATCACCTTTCCGTGCTGTTTTCTATAGCATTGCGTCAGCGGGACGGGACGGGTCATACGACAGGCAGGCTTAAGGTGGTATGATACCTTAAAAAAGGCAAAAAGTTCAAAATTTTACCTAAAATTTTTTATGCCCAGAAAGGTCCGTATATCACTTGATATTAACGCCACAGTTTCATTTTTCATGAAAATGTTATTTTTTGTCCAGGGTTTACTCGTTTTTGAGACTAGGTCTTTGGTTGCTAGGGGCAACGGGTTTGTTTATGTCTTGTTTACAGTGAAGAAACAATCCCGCAAAGGTTGTTTTCCCTCAGAAAACGATCGTTGCGTGACAAAGGACTTTCTGTTAACCCATACATGACGACTGTTACCCTGTGGTGGTTGGTGAGCCTGCGAAACACGATATACCATTGATCGCCATTGCGAAAATTCACAACAACACTAGTAGAGCTGCGTTTTGAGTTTTTTCTCCTGTTTCTCGTTCTTTTTTCACGTCAGCAATTATGCCTCCTAAGTATCGTACAACAAGGCGTCCTAAAAGGAAGTTTTCGGGAAATCAATTCACGGAACCTTCGAGAAAAAATGCCATGAGTGGGACAGAAGAAGCGAACGAAGAAGCACGTGGTTCGAATAACCTCGATCAACATAGTAAGAAGTCTGTGTCTTCGAAAAAGCTTTTGCTAAAGTCCGATGCCAAGGAATTAAAACCTCGCAAAGCTGAAGAACCTTACGAAGAGGAGGCAACAATAACAGGCTTCAGGTTTGTCGACATGGAGCTACTTAGCACGGCATTTTCTGCCATGAGGTGTGCTGACTGTGGAGAATTCAGCATAGTGCTTTCGGAAAACCACTTAGAAAGGAAGGGATGTGCTTCGAGTCTTCTGCGAGAATTGTGGCTGGAAACATGAGTTTTGGACGTCTAAAAAGCAGACTTTAAGTTTTGAGGTGAATAGGCGTTTAGTGTATTCTATGAGATCGACAGGAAGAGGGCACAGTGGAGCGAAGAAATTTTGCACATTAATGAATATGCCACCGCCTCCAACAGCAAGGGCATATCAGAAAAATGCAAGAACGATTGCTAAACATGTTAAAGTTGTCGCTAAGGATGGCATGTCCTGATGCCTGATGCTGTCATTGCAAAAGTCAAACCTGTGTATCAAAGATTGAGTGAAGATTCTTTGTTGGAAAAATGCCTTCATGGAAAAACACAAAATCAGAATGAAGCTGCAAATGGAATGGTGTGGGAGCGCATACCAAAGGAAATTTTTGTTGGAGCTGACTTGCTAGAATTTGGCTTGTTTGATGCCGTAAGCCACTTCAATATTGGGGCTAGAACTGTTCTGCTGCTTCTAAAAGCACTTAAAATTCCCCCAGGAAAATACATGGAAGAGGGGTGTAGGCGCCTTGACCTTGATCGCGTTCATGGGGCTGAGTACAAAGAGAGCGACGAAAGGAAGAAGAGGAGAAAGGTCCTAAGGGGACAAAGAAAGAAGAAAGAAGACAAGAACCAACAAGCAGAGGGTCTTACCTATGCTGCTGGAGCATTTTAAGACACTTACTTTGCTCAGACTTTGTACAGAGGCTTTTAAAACCCAAGTACAACTTTTAGATGGATTTTTCCATGAAACTGCATTTTGATAGAATTCCGAGTAGCTCAACATGGCTAGTTAAAAAACTATTCAAGATAATTTCATAAAATTTTTTGTAGAACATCTTGAATAGTGCTTCTGTGCATTGAACCTAAAACAAAGTACAAAAATAAATTGACCATTCTTTGGCAGCCATATTATTTTGTATCAAAGGCTCATTATTTGTTTATGTGAAAGTTTTTGATTAGTTGACATTGTTAAAATCATGTCATATAGGATATTTTAGGTTCAATGCACAGCTCTATCTATGCCTAAGATATCCTGAAAATTTCAGAATCTCAAAATTTTTTGTTATAGAGTTATTGCTGTTGGCGTAGTACCTGTAAAATGAGGGTTTAGTGGGCGTGGTCTTGTTGCTATGGTAACAGATGGTGTCAACAACAGTGTCAAACAATTTCTCTCAGTAAGTGTTGTCACTGGAGGGACTACTAAAAATGTTTCGAATAATCTTTAAAATTTCCCCTTTTGAAGGTATCATACCACCTTAATGTAAATGCCAGTAAAATAAATAATCGACCATATTCGTATTCTCGGTATTGAACTGAATTTAGCATGAAGTAGAGGCTCTTGCCCCGATTGAGGCTCGTGTCCAAGCTACAACTGTAGTTCCATATTAATCTTGTACCCAGATCCCACTTGTGATTGAAATGGGAGGTCTGAGTACTAGACTAGTTCCAGCTTATTATGGAGTTCCGCTTTTAGGCCTGGCTAAATATTTATTACATGTAACGTAAGGTGCAAAAGCACCATAATTAGTTTATGTCATACCTACCCGCCTCGATTAGCTGTAGCTATTTGCGGGTAGTTATACAATTCTGTAATTGTTAACTGTTTTTAATAAAATGTTGTAAATGTTGTTGTTGTTGTTGATGTGGCATGACCAGTTCAGCATCTCGAAGTTTTCCCAGTCTTCAAATTTCCCATCTCTCAGATCTTCGCTTATATCGAACGAGGTATTATTCGAAGCAAATTAGAGTGCAAGGTTGTGAGCTCCCACCATCACCACTGTACATAAGTTGGGAGTCCGACACTCCCACCCCTCCCTACCCGCTGGGTTAACGGCATTTATGTTAAGTTATCGTGCAGTTGCATTCAAACTCACAGCTGATCTCTACATCGTCGTTACCAACCTCGCTTATTAATTCAAACCAGGCCCGTCTTTTCTGGGGCTCCTCGCCAAAGTTGTTTCTTAATTTCCACATTGATGCTGTGCCAGACCTGTCACTTGTGAGATACATTTCCGTTTCCAGGGACTTGATTGTCTTATACCGCCTGGTGTCCGCATTAGCAGGTACTATTATAAACATGAACTTCTTCTCGTTAGGGTCATTAGTTTCCTGACAAAAAGAGGAAAAGTAATTTAGAGCTCTAGCACACAATTACCTTACTCAGTAAACTAATTGCCACTGTTTTTACCACAATTTTTACCACATTGTGAGAAGATGAGCGGGCGGGTGAAGAGATAATTTGCTGGCCGTACAGTTAGTTCACAATATATAGAGGATATATCACATGGCCGCCCGGAGGTACTGAATTTCTCTTCCAAGCAGGCATGTAATGTTCTATTTATTTATTTATTTATTATTTTTTAATGTTCTATCTATTATATAAACACTAGCATTATATACACCTATGAAATACCGGGTGAGCTTTGGCGCAAAAACATGATATCTTAACACGTGAAAAAAAACATGTTATCTTCACAAGTAAAGAGATCACATTTGCCCTGGTATCTCCAAGCGGCCATGTTATGTTCCATTTATTATATTTATTTTATAGTTTCGCTTCGAAAGGCGCGACTTATTATGTAACCACAGCAACGGTCATCTTTTCACGTGTGAAGGAGGTGGAAATACGAGTCCCCTAAAAACGAGTCTTGCGTAGGGGGGGGGGGGGGTGGGGGGAGGGGGGCTAGTTATTTTCACGTGTTTTTCATGTTTTCGCGCTTACCTGGTATTTCATTGGTGTTTATATAATAATTGTAAATACTTCACATTCTATTTGTAATTTCACAGCTTCGACTTTGACAAGCAAAACAGCCTTATTAGTGATTGATTGGTTTGTCCGCACGTCTAAGTGCTTGAGAGCATTCGTTAAAGTAAGCTTATGACACACCTTTTTGTAAGGCGTTCGAAGTGTTTCTGAACAGTCTGCCGCAAAAGTGTTCAAATAGATTTAAATGTAGATGACAGGTATCTCATTTGCAACCAACAAAACCTTTACAGTGGATCAGTATGAGGTGTGCCTATGAAATGTCATGATTTATTATATAAACACCAATGAAATACCAGGTGAGCTTTCGCTCGAAAACGTTATATCTTAACAAGGGAAAATATAACATGCTATCTTCACACGTGGAAAGATCCATGTTGCCATGGAGGTATATAATAAAGTCGTGCCTTTCGCAGCGAAAATTAAATGGTTTGGTATTTCAGTGGTGTTTATACAATAAATAGAACATTACATGGCCTTTTGGAGTAACGAAATTTCTCTTCTCATGTTGAAAAATATATCTTTCACTCATCAGCTGCGTTAACTCGTGAAATATTTTTCAACACTTGAAGAGAAATTTCGTATCTCCGCGCGGCCATGTAATATCCTCTATTTATTTACCACACACCCTCCAAAGCAGGACCGAACGTTATGCCATGCGGCTGTAAGAAGGTATAAAGGTTGGCACACACGAAGGGTTTTGCTCCCGGAGCATGCTCCAGGGGCACGCTCCTGGAACAATGCTCCTCCGTGTGTACAGGACCCGCGCAGCAAGTTTGCAACTGGGGATCTCGCTTCGAACGTGTTAACGTTAGTCATCTTGGGGGTCAGGGGGCATGCTCCCCAGGAAAATTCAGTTTAAATTAAAGTCCTCTATAATGGCTGGAAATGCATTTAAAACTAACATGGTGTGGTGAAACTTATACACTTTCAGCAACAAAAAAGAGGTGTTTAAAAACAAGAATAATCGTTTTTCAGTAAAACGCTCAATAGAAAAGTAACTTCGATTTTTGTTAGTATTACTTGCTTTTTACTGTTGAAAAGTGGCGGGGCTAAGGCGTCCCTCCCCCTCCCCCAGCCCCTCCCTCTGCGCGGTGCCTGGTGTACCAATGATTTTTTGGATATAATTTTGATCCTCGGGAGCAGAATTTCCACCCCGCAAAATGCTCCATGGTATTAAACTGGTTAAATATTTGGGAACAAGACCCGGGAGTAAATTGAGCAAACTAGGACATGCTGTCTTGTGTATACTGGTCGTGCAAAATGATCCTGGAGCATGCTCCGTGAGTAAAACCCTTCGTGTGTACCGGCCTTAATAAATGATAGTTTAATACAGATCTTGATAGTAACGATAACTGAAAATCATTGGACAAGCCTTTTTGGCAATGCAACAGGCAAGGATTCTACTCACCAACAAAAACACTTCTTCATCCTCAACACATAGGTAGTACTGTTTGTGATCCAAATAGCACTTGATTGTGTTGGCGCAGTAACCTTCATTTCGTCCGAGATAAAATTCTGAGAGAAAGTGAAACACCTATACGTTGGTATTGCGGGAAATGCAATAGTTAACCTGCTGTCAGATCGGAATGAGTTTATAAGTTTACTTTTAAAAGCTTCGTTCGTAGGAGTCTTCACACAATCGTACTGTTTAACACCGTGGTCTTAAGGAGGAATTTGTCTTAATAATTTTTTTTTTTGTTTGATTAGTTATCAAAGGTTTTTTTTCGGGTGGTTTATGCATTTTCGACGGTTCTGTGGGAGAGCTCCAAATAAGAAGTTGGAAATTACCGGATGTGAACTCGCTGCAAAGCATGGATATTCTTGCAAGCGATCACAACCGTAGCCTGTTCAGAGGAAACCAGTTGTTGACTGCCCCCCTCCCCCCAGCTTCCTCGCCCCTCCCCCTTAAAACATTTTGTTTGGGTGAGCGTCTTGGAATCGACGGAAATTCTTCCGTTACTTTCGCTCTTGTGTCTAGAGCATGTGACCGCCAGAGCAGCTGCTGGAGCACCTCAGCGCTATTTCGATCCATGTTGGGAAGATATTTTCACACAGCGCTAGTATACTGAAACTACGTTTTGTTCTCATCAGCTACTTGCAATGTTCAATTACGAACGCAAAGATTAAACACGTACAAAAAAGACCTTGGTTGCAAATATTAGAGCACTTGCTCGGGGAATCCTCTAGAGCCTCGCTTCGCTTGCCACTCGCGCCCGAAATAAATCTCGCATGAGCTTGGCTGAGTTGCTCGAAGCATGGTTAGCCCTAACCATTGGTTAAGATGTATTAAAACCTATAGGTTGTCACAGTATTAAACCCGGGTTAGCGCTAACCATGTTTCCAGCAACTGGGCCCTTGCTTGCAGGCCAGGGCACCCAGTGCAAAGTCGTTCGGAAAAGTTATCGATCGCTTGATTCTTATGAGTTTTTTGAGCACTCAATTAGATTATTACTTTATATGATGGTACCTGTAGATTTCACGAAATTGGTCCCTGTGAAGTCTATTGGAATTCGAATTGATTGATCCTTTCCCTCTTTCGCTCTCAAAAGTGTTCCATCAGTTTTCCGTTGATTTTTTCTTATACATGACAGGATGTATGTTGGACTTTCCGGGGTATGGAGTGGACTGGCTGGTGTTGATTCTATCTGTTTAAAGAGAATGTAAAGGAGAACCAACTTGTTAGTACATGAGTCAGGAAAACTAAATTTGTACCCCACAGATTCCGAGGAACAAATCTGAATTGTTCTAGAATCCAATAGTTATATAATGAAACGTTTGTTGCCCGGAAATTGTCCTGAAGAGAGCAATGTAAGGCTGGCTTTTGGCCTTCTAAGTCGTACGTTTGTTTACTTCTTGTTCGCGGGTAATGAAAAAATGAGAATGAAACTATTAGTTAGAATAATTATATCAGTGATGGAAAACTTAAACTATTTCTTAATCTGTTTGTCTTGTAGTGCGCAAGTTGAAAATAGTGTTTGCCCCGGGGTGTTACTGAAAAATATTTAATACGGGGAGGCTCCGCCGCGAGGTCCGACCCCTTGCCCTTTTATATACAATTTTTGACAGAAAAGGTACCCTTTTCGTATACCTTCCATTGTCAAATAGTACCCCTTTCGTATACCTAAAACAAGAAGTCTTCTTGTCATTTGCGCGTAGCGTTCAATAAATTAAGACAGTACAGTCATAACGTATGTGTGGTCGAAATATTTTAATGAAAGGCCCTTTTAAATACCTCAATGACAGATTTCCCACCCTTTCATATACTTCGACTCGTGAAATCCCTACCCATTCGTATACCTGAAGCGTGAAAAAGGTATCCCTTTCGGGCGGAGCCTCCCCGTATAGGCCATTATAGGGAGTACCCCCTGGGAGTGCTTGTTACGATTGAGAAATGTGCCGCCATTGCGCGCTGGTAATGGATTATGTAAACTGTGACTTTCGTTCTCTACTATCTCTTCAAACAACGAATTACATAAAGCCTGCCTCCTCTCATATAAATTTGGAATGTTAGAGTTTCAAAGGCTTCACTATGAGATGCATATATGGGCATATTATGCCTGAAGCGCACCTTTGCAGGCAGCTTTTCAATCACCGGCTGTGGCAGGTCGGATAATGATGCGTGAAACAACGCACGCATATTCGGCTCCCGGGGGGGGGGGGGGGGTGGTACATACATACATACATACATACATACATACATACATACATACATACATACATACATACATACATACATACATACATACATACATACATACATACCTTATTGACTTTCCCCAAGGGTGCTTTTCAAAGACAATATTAAAACAAATATTTAAAAAAATATACTATATACTATTATATGAGCCGATATAGGTATGTGCGGCCCCAAAGGGTATGGTTTTTAACCCGTTTTGGTCTGAAATAGGGTATGGTTTATGCACTTTATTCCTGAACTGAGTTTACGCCAACCGTGTAAGTGAAATAGGTCTGAAATAAGGTATCGAATTTTTGGTCAGGTCTGAAATAGAGTGGGGAAATAGAAAATCGCAGATTTTGGTTTGATATAGGGTAAGGGTTTCAGGAAGCGGGCCGCGCACCCCCACCCAATGTTCCTGGGAGTACCCCCCCCCCCCGGGATTCGGTTATGGGGCAAATGCATGCCGATATAAAAAAAGAAGTAAATCCTTATACGATACATTACATATAGCCTGCCTTCTCTGTATATTTGAGATGTTCTCTAATAAATAACATCAGACAACTCTGAACCACAAGATGTTCTCAGATGAACATAAGCGCGCTTTAACTGCCTAAGGAAGTATAGACACGTTGTTACCTTCACCTTCATGTACAGTAGATTCTACATGTGAATTCCACTTAAGGCCATAGTACAACTTCGATATGCTTTCCATTAATAGTAATGGGCCTCACTACAATACCACTTGACGATACCTAACAGTAGAGAGAATATTTCTGAGTTCCCATCAGCTTGCGACTTCTCGGTGTACGAGCTCATCACCGCGTGTATGCAAGGAACTGAGTTCATTCTTCTTTACTGACTCGGAAAGAGTGGTGTCGTCTGCGTACTTCCAAAGGACAGTGTTTGATACATGAATAATCATAATTTAAAAACGCAAGGGACCACGTTTGGTCAACTGGTAAGCTATTCCAAAAAAACTGCCCCCGAGTAGCTGAAGCTATTTTTCATGTATAATTTGTTTGTGGCCGGGGAATCGTACGTTTTGCCGGTCATTAGTTGGTGACGCTGCTACGGTCAACAAATTTAGAACTAAGACAATCTGGAGTGAAGCCACTGTTAAGTGACTTATAAACCATCACAGCTTTCTGGATCAAACGTTGAGTATATCGAGCTTATCGAGTTTTGTTAAGCCAAGTTTTTGAATTAGGAAATCAGCGTTGGCGTTATCTTGAGTGAGTAAGGATGCGAGCAGTGCGATTATGGAGCTTTTGAAGTTTGAAGCAGGTTCCCCAGACAGCACGGCAATAATAAAAGTGAGGCTGCACTAATGAGATATAGAATGGCCGGAGAGTCTCATGTGGAACAAACGACCTCACTCGCCTCAACGCTCCAAGGTCCTCCAATACCAGGGGCGATTCTCTCACTCATTTTGTCAATATGAGTACATTGCATTCCAGGATAAATTCTGATCGATGTAGTCGCTTAGAGACTTAGTAGATGTCACCTGTCTTATATGTACACCGCACTGTAATCATAAGTGACAGTGGACTATGAGACGTGTTTAGTTTGATCCGAGCAACATAAACCCAATTTTAGATGTTTAAGAGTAAGCTTGTCACGCTTCTGTCAGGCGCGTCGTGGTATGATCATACAAGTTTTCCAAAGATGGGCTCTGGCGTATGTAATGTCTTGCATTTTGCTTACGGGATTTTCAAGAGCTATAAGAATCTAGTTCACTATCGGCATAAGTGCACTTAGCCGGATAAAAATGTTCCCACTAAAAACATACGTGTCCATACATGTGGATCCAAAAGGCAAAATAAACAAAACAAAACAAAACAGTCAATAAAACAATCAATCATCAACGCGGATAGTGAAAATCCATCGTACGACCAATCACAAGAACGGATGATGAAATTTCTCCGGTATTACACTGGGAAATCCCCGTCAGAGTTGCCGCGTGCTGTCATTTCGGAAAAACTCCATTTTTATCCATTTTACCGTCTACATCTATAAGTTTTCACTCGCGTTTCTTGAAAACAGAGACTTCAACAAAAGCACCTTTAAGTGTTTCCGTTTGTCGTCCAAATGCACGGAAACGGTTGCAAGCCGAACACGACATCCTCGTGATCGCTGATGATATTATGTCATCTTTTCGTAAAAACTTCCGGTGATACATTTTTGCGGCCCACATGTTAACAATAAATCTCCGTTTTAAAACTCTCCACTCAAGGCATTATGTCTAAAATTCTCCATTTTGGGATGATCTTCTGGAGGAAAGCCTCAAAATAATAAAAAGCCTTCTAATAAAAATGACTAAACTGGATACGTAGTGTGGCCAGGGTAAAAACAAACCAAAATGTTCTTGCATAAAACTTGTCTCCCTGCTACTGATTACAAACTAATCTACAGTTTTCAGCCCTTGAAGCTACCAAAAGCAAGTATCTTGAGCTGACTGTACTTCGGAAGATCAAAACATACAACATTTGGGCAAAAATAGTCTGAAAGTTATTTAAAAGAATTTTACCTCTATCATAGCTGCCTGTTTGGCTACCATCTTGACCTCAGCTTACAACGAAGACATTACCTAGATTGTGCACTTTAGAAAGGATTTATAAATTACCCTCCAACTTTGATTCCGTGGACGCCCCTCTGGATTGAGACTGCAACTGTGTAGATCTCATGTTCTATTCCGGGATAAGTTGGGGTGGTTGTAATAAGACACAACTGATAGCTAACCACGTGCTTCTCACCCAATCCGAGGTGTATTCATTTAATTACGTGTAGCCGGTGAATATGACCTTCAAACCCTGCTTCTGCAAAACTGTAGGCTCCTTCTGCATGTACGGGAGCCCAGACGACGAAAAACAAAGAAAGCAAAAGGCAGAAAACAATACAACTCCACTGATTTATCTCAAAACAATAGAAATAAAATGTGCTCCGGTACATGCGGAAAGAACCGGAATGTACCTTGAATGTTTTCTGCTTTCTCTTAGTTTCTGTGTGGATTTTTACGTTCTCAAGCCAATCCGTCTCCTCTGGGAGATACTTAATGTAATAACGTAACGCAAAAAAAAAAGTGTTTGAAGCAACACTAAGTCTATCAAGCATGAAATGAGTTACATTTGGCTTTGATCTTAACCTATGATTCGCAGTACTAACACACTCCTTTTTAGTGCGAGTAGCACTTCTACGTCGCCCCTCAACAGTTCCTTATCGCATTAAAGAAATATGTGACAGCACTGGGCTAATTTTGATCTGAAACCAAGGCACTTTCCTTTGATTAAACTCAAAGACCTTTTCCACCTTTGACACTGAGTGTGTCAAAAGTCTGGTTGGCCTTGATTGACCACTGGACATGCCTCAAAGCGCGAGGGGTAAAGGTGCATGACCGTAATTACCTGTGCCCGGAAACCCTGACTATAAATTAATTTTCGCCAATTAATCCTTGTAATCCTTTTCATTTATCAGTGGACTAAAATACAGAGATCTTTCCTAAATACAAAGGACTTTTACATTGTTGAATAGGCTAGCGTGATAAAACAAAGTTCTTATCTTATCTTATCTTATCTTATCTAATTTCTACTAGGCGCTAAGGCCGCACTGTTACCATAATGTTACTGAGTTCAAGACAATTTCAAACTTCTCGAGCTCAAAGATTTACTTCGGGTAATTGGTTGACCCTTAAAAGTCTTAAAAAACACTTCTTATCTGGGAAAAGAATATGGAGAGAAAGAGGAAAAGAGTGAAGAGGTGCCACTGAAGAAGAAACCACAAAACACATCATTTCAACGTGAATCGTTGATGGCATGGCTACTTTAATTATAATAAGCAATTTCCTGTTTGTTTTAAGGGCTGGAAGTTGATCTTTTAACAATTAAACTTATACTGTTTCTCATTATTGTCATGACACAGAACGTACTTATATTTACTTTTGATCACACTGGCCTCTAGTCCCTATTTTGAAGATAGTTTGTTGAGGTCTATATTTTAAGAACTCAAAACGATACTTTTTTTTTGTGATTCTACGAGTTTGCTTAATCATTTTAGTTTAAAGCTATGTTTGAGAGACTGGCCGGCACTGAGTTAGTCTCCATCCTCCCGGTGGAGAGGGGTGTGTGTGTGGGGGGGGGGGGGGTACTCCCTATAATGGCCTATACGGGGAGGCTCCCCCCGAAAGAGGTACCTTTTTCACGCTTCAGGTATATGAAAGGGTAGGGAAATCTGTCATTTCGGTATTTAAAAGGGACTATCATTAAAATGACTGTACTGTTCCAATGGAAGGTATACGAAAGGGGTACCTTTTCTGTCAAAAATGGTATATAAAAGGGTAAGGGGTCGGACCTCGGGGCGGAGCCTCCCCGTATTAATTTTTTTTTATTAGCAGCCGTTTTTTTGGGATGTCACGCAACGCTCGGCTGCGAAGGAGACTATCGCTGAGTCGCTCTCACTTTTTTTCCGTTTGAATGCGTGACTTCTGGTAAACCCATTAACCTAATTGTTCCTAAACAGTTATTAGTACATTGTAGAGCGATTTAGTGAACTCTGGAAGACTCACAAGAAACTTGTCAGCTTTTAGCTATACCAAATTGAAACCTAATCGGTAACGAACTCAGTTTTCGTGTATTATACGTTTGACCACCGTAAACGAGTAGAAGTAAAGGCCAAAATTCCAATCCACCACTCGCCCCATATTCACCACAGCCTTTTAAG
>JAEMWC010000340.1:542500-557500 GCA_016490735.1 Pachyseris speciosa | reverse complement strand
GAACTTACACGGAGCCTTACTCTGCCCTTACTGTATACGCGCAGGTAGTAATCGTCGTCCTTCGCAGTATATCTTAACACATTGCCGTCTTTGTCGTCACGCTTCTCAAGATGAAATACTGAAATGGCAAAAGGTAAAGTCTAGTAATTAAAAATAAAACAAAACAAAATGCAAACACTGCTGGCCATTTTTCAAATAGAGGCTGATAACTTCATGCAGTCTGCCATAATAAGGTCAAACAGACCGACGAAGAGGGACTTTTCACTTATCACGACAGAAATGGTTACGAGAACGCCTCAAAACAACAGACGCTTTGCGCGTGCGTTTAGATTCCACGTTTCCATTCTGGTCGTTCCCTGGTAGAGCGAGGTTAATTTCGTTTGACCTTGAAACGATGAAGCGCAACAACACACGTCACTAGAAAATAGCCATTTGATTGCTTAACGAACTGTTCACAGTACGTGCGACTTTTGATTGATTTAGCGAACACTGTCAGCGCACTGTACGCATTTCCAGCCGAAAACCATGTCTGACTGTAGGTAATTTCAGTTCTCTGTTCAATATCCGGGCGTTTTCTGTCAGAAAATTCTACTGATCTTTTAAACCAGTGGTGGATAAAAAAAATGTGATCACTTGCGGACGGCGGGGTTTTTCAAGATCAATCAAAACTCGCTCCATGATCAGAATAGTTATACCTTTTCAAACGACAACTTGAATACCTGATGTGGGTTTATTCGAATCGGTGCCCGTAAAGTTCACGTCGAGTTTGTCTTCTCCATCAGAATTTTCTTTAATAGCCTTCAAAAGTTTTCCGTCGGTTCCTCCTTTGGGTATCCTGCCTCGCCTAGCTATTGCCTCGATAGCACAGCGCTCTGAATCATCCGCCTACATAACAGTGAAACAAACAAACGGACGCTACAGCAAAAGCGGTTTTCTGTGGAGCAGTTTCAAAGCCAAACCTGAAGTAACGTATGACCATCCACACAGAAGCAGCTACAACGAATATCACAGAGATGAAACTTAAAATTACTAATGATTACAGCTAAACAGTTTCTTGCGATTATCTATGATATATCAGATCTCCTCCCGCACTTACCGCAAAAGCTCTATTAAGCCCCCTCTCTAATAAGCCCCCCGTTTGGAAGTCTTTTTTTTTTTTTTGTAATAAGCCCCCCCCCCCCCCTCCACTCTAATAAGCCCCCTGTTGCTACTCTTTGTTTGATAATAAAATTTCACTGTAGCAGTCTGAGTTTTGTACAAAAACTGTTTTAAGACGAAAACAGGGAATTTAATACTTGAAATACTCCCCCCCCCCCTCTCTCTCTCTCTCTATTAAGCCCCCCTCTCTAACAAGGCCCCCGTTAATGAGACCTGGAATTAAATAAGCTCCCAGAGGGCTTAATAGAGGTTTTACCGTAATCATAAGCCGAGCGCCTGGCCAGCTGCTGCAGGATAAAATTGTCACCCAGCTAAATTATAGATCACTGGGAACGAGTTTGTGCTTTCAAGAATACACCCAGTTTGGACATAACTTGTCACTGATCATATTGGTAATGAACAGTTGGTATCTTTAAACTTAGCTATTAGGTGACACTTTATTCATTTTACGTGGCCATGAGAGAGACATGGGATAAGTTAGTTATGTAATGCTTTCTTATTAGTAGTATGCACGTAACTCGGCTAGCATTGCATAACTAGTATGTACCACTCGACTCGAAAGTATGACATAACCTTTGTATATGACGGTATGTTCTCTTCCTGTCCGTCTGTATGTAATGCAGAAAAAGCTTTACTACTAACTTATGGGAAGTCCAACCGCTTGTGAATAAGCGTAGCATAATGCCACGCATAATTTTGTGCTGAAATAAATTCAAAATGGACTTGTGTGTTACATGATCTACATAAAGATTGTTGCTTTTTTGAAAAATTGAATGAACATTCTTTTGACAAATTGCGGGAATTTTGTGGCAGATGAAGCCGTTCGATTGATAAATAAGACTGGGTATTCGGAACTCAATATCACGAGAATACCCCGGGGCCTTTTTTTTTAAATTTTATTGCAACACATCACGTATTTCGTCTGAAGCATTACTTTGCACTAACTCATAAGCACGTGGGGAATCAAATGATGGCATAGGTATTATGCAAACAAGGATATGACATCCTAACGTGACATTGTTGAGCGTATTCACTGATTATCATTCAGAAGAAGAGTCAATAATAATGGCTACTTATCATTTAAAGATCAGTTAGCACCCTTGTCATTCATACATTATTTTATCATACGTCCATCCGTCCATTAGCCTCCCACGCAGTCGTTTTTAGGGGACTCTGAGGTGAAATACGAGTCCCCTAGAAACGACTGCGTGGGAGGCTATCCGTCCATCCGTCGTTCCGTTCCTTTTTCATTCACTTCATCCATCCATCCATCCATCCATCCATCCATCCCTCCGTCTTTCCGTGTGTTCTTTCGTTCTTTTGTTCGTTCGTTCATTCAGTCATTCGTTCATTCGTTGGTTCGGTCGGTCGGTCAGTAGGTCGGTCATTCATTCAGTCAGTCAGTCAGTCAGTCAGTCAGTCAGCCATTCTTTCATTTATTTATATTTATTCATCCAGTTGTTCATTCATTCGTTCGTTCGTTCGTTCGTTCGTTCGTTCGTTCGTTCGCTCGTTCGCTCGTTCATTCGTTCATTCGTTCTTTCGTTCGTTCGTTCGTTCTTTCGTTCTTTCGTTCGCTCGCTCGTTCGTTCATACACTCATTCATTCATTTGTTGTTGTATTTTCTTCAGTTCCTTTTACTGTACATTACTTTTTGTCAGTAAACGCAATGCACCCAGTCACATAGCTATCGGCCATGTTGTGAGCAACGGATAAACAAAGCTATGATAACAAGCTAAAAGAAAGTCTTTTCCATACCCGTCTGATACCGTCTGTTGTATCATAATTGGCCCTCTTGGTGGATGGTCCATCTACTTCACCTTCATTTTCAAATGGTCGCTTCGTTGCTCTTACTTGCTCTTGTTGCTGGGTTACAAGAGAGTCCTGGTCACCCATCGTTGGTGGAGCGCGGCAGTCTACTTCATCTTCTTTGCCCAGTGGTCGGCTCGTGGCTGTTACTTGCTCTTGTTGCTGGGTTACAAGTGAGTCTTGTTCGCTCATCGTTGGTGGAGTGCGGCCAGTGTTTATAAATGAATACTTAGAAAGAAAAAAGTGTTTACCGCGTTTGTGGAGTAAAACAGACCAGTCTTTCACCGTTTCTTTTCTCTTTTCCTTGGTAATTACTTCTTCGAACGAGTGTGGAATAACTATAGAGGACCTGTGTCTTAAAAGGTAAGAAAAAAGCAGGAATTCCAGTTGCGGCTTGGATTTATAACAGTTCGCCCGCAACAGTAAAATAAGCATAAGCCTAATCATATGAAGTGCACATTAGAAATTATAAAACTACTTTATAACACAATTTAAAAAGCCATGCCTTCAAACTAAGATTTGAGGGAAGAAGGGGAGTCACAAGCTCTGAGCAGCGTCTGACCGTTGACCGAATAGCTCAGCACCGGACTACTGTGCGGGAGGTCGCGGGTTCAAACCCCAGCAAGAACAACACTCAGGGTCTTTAAACAATTGAGGAGTAAGTGCTGCTTTTGTAATGACATCTACAGACGGTTAGACTTTCTAGTCTTCTCGGATAAGGACGATAAACTTGTGGTCTATTGCTTTTATATAATAATTCAGAGCTACTGGAGACTCTATGGTGAGCAAGGGTTAAATGTGGGCTTTGACTGGAACCGCATCACGCGGTCACACAGCCACGATGGTTGCATCTTTGATATGCCTTAATGTGACTGCGTGATGAAGTTATGAGTGTGCTAGGCATTATTTGGCTGTGTGACCGCGTGATGCGGTTCCAGTCAAAGCCCACATTTAACCCTTGCTCACCACACAGTCTCCAGTAGCTCAGTGGTTAGAGCGTCCGTCTAGATGCGGAGGGTCTTGGATTCAAATCCCATCTGGAACTCGGATTTTTTTCGAGTTTGCATTTAAGGTTTCATGCATTTCTATTATGTTGTATTTATTAATTAAAAATAAATAATTTATGACAGAGAACAACCTCGCTGAAAATACGAAATCTGTCAAGGTGAAACGTTTGCCAGTTGAAGAGGGTTTGGGCATTTTTGTCTATTTTTTGGGGTTGGGAGGTGGCTTGATTTTGTTGCGGTCTATGCCATCAAAAATAAAATGGCGAGAATGATTACTCGTGTGGAACGTGATCACGAACTAATATCAAGATTATTACTATTAAACCATCATTTGATTTGCTTTGTTATGTCGCACCTTTTTAGAACAACAACACAACAACAACAAGGTTTATTTGAACTGTAAAATCAAATTAAAAGAAAGAAGTACGTTCAATGTGTGATCGCATGTGTCCTTCGAAGAAACTTCCAGCAGACGCAATCGTGAAAAATGACATCTCGCACATACGCTACTCGTTCTAGCGTGAAGTAATTAGCGTATGCTCTGAGAGTTCACGCTAATTTCAATAATGTTCATGTGCACATGGACTGAAGGGACTAAAAACACAGAATTCCTCTTTGGATCGTCAAAAAGCAGCGACCTAATGTGTTTTTTAGCTCCAAGTGAAAAAGTGCAACTTACTTGATGATCAAGACTTCCAAAAGTTCAGCTTCTGTGAGGAAGCGAGCCGGCGGAACAGCAAGCACAGCCGTAAGGTTTCCGTTTCTGATGAGTATTCTACTTGTGAATGGAAAAAGGGAACCTTGCCAAGACGTCGCACCTTGTTCGATTGGAAGGCAACTTAACTAGAACTTCCTTTGTGTTTTCAGAGTGAACTCACCTCTTCAACGGGCGCCGACTGGATTAGTAGTGAATACAGCAATTCCGCTTTATTCGATACTCTTCAGTGAGTCATGCTTGTTTCTTTGACGTGGACTCTCTGGATTGTTAACCTATTTAGCCTTGGGGGTAGCAAACGACCAAGCTGAATTTGAATATTCATCACTTTTTCAATTGAAGCGAACACCGCCCAATTTTGCAGCTGCTTCTCCTGTAATTTACCTCGCAACAATATTTAAGGCGTGCCTTTGTTTACTCGAGAAACTCGACTTTTCACGGGGTCGATCGCATGTGGATTGTTTAACCCTTTTCATGAAAACAGTATAAAGTTCGCCGTCGCAGGTTGTTGTCTTTGTTTTTCAATTACCGTAACAGCCGGTGTTTTTGAAATTTAGGTTCTTTAATCCTTTTATGAGAAAAATAGAGGCTATTCTTGCAGCTCTTAAGTTTTTGAATTACTATTTTGGACGAATGGGAGAATATCAATCATTTCCTCGTTCACGTGACTTGATGTTTCTACGGCATCAATAGCATTTGGCAGTGCTTCAATTATTTTGTTTAATTATTTTCATCATAGCTCATCATAGCAGCTTCTATTTGTTTTTTAATAGCATTTAAGAGCAATTAAAAATTTAAACCCAAGATGATGAATACAAGATACACAATTCCACGCATAATAGTCATGATGTCCAGTTGTCGAAACTACAGGTATCAGTTATCATAGCCTTCTGCTGTTAAAGTTATAACGTGGGGGAGGGGACGGGGGAGGGGACGGGGGAGGGGGGGGAGGGGGGGCGTGCGGGAACAATTTCCCTTCCCTCCCTCCCAGCTAGCAAAAGATAGGTTTATGGAGCGGCTTCGTTCGTCGCTCTTCTCTGTATGCGAACTAATATCATTACAGTTCTGATATTGTCCTTTTGAGGCCTTATCGTAATAAACAAATATTAAAAACACACTCGTACCTAGATTCTTTACATTTCTCTTGACCGGCGGTCAGGAAGTGGGCAACTCTGAAGATTCCAAAAATGTTAAACGAGCAGAAAACATTCTCAGAGTTCACGACTTTTTCTTGGCGGTCAATCTTGGCGTACATACACGTTGGCATTATGCTTGACTTTCGGTCATGCATTTAAAAATCGATCGAAATCGCTAACTCAACGACGTTTTCGAGAGCCGCTAGGTTCTTCGCGCACTTGACAGCTTGAGTGAGTTAGGATAGAGAACGAAATAAATGAAACAAAAATAAAATAATAATAATAATAATAATAATAATAATAATAATAATAATAATAATAATAATAATAATAAATAAAACAAGTTACAATCTCATTAAAGTACAACCCCCTCGTCTGGCCATCTCTCTGTCACTCTACGCTTACGGGAGCGTTGCGTAACAGAGAGAGAGAGAGAGAGAGAGAGAGAGAGAGAGAGAGAGAGAGAGAGAGAGAGAGAGAGAGAGAGAGAGAGAGAGAGAGAATAAGTCTAAGTTACAGTTCATTTATTCACACTGTTCGCTATATTTCACTAAGGTCGTTGTATCCCATGTCTTCACTTCCAGCGACTTCGTATTTTCCTCAGTTTCGTGTATTATCCTCCAGATCAGAGCCTCCATCTTCCCCTTTCTGGCTCATCTGATCTTCCGTCCTCGTCTTCTTAAATTCACTCCCTCCTGTATCTTCAGATGATCTCTTTTGCGACACTCTCAAATTCCCTCTCACAGGATCTACAGCTTTCTTCTCCCCTGTGTCTTCAGAGCTCAATTGCCATGGGGATTTAATGCTCTTCCCTTCCGAGTACCCAGGGTTCCCGTCACCCGTATCTTCGGAGTGTCTCTCTCCCAACACTTCCGAGCCACCGTTAACAATTTCGTCGGAGTTCCCCTTCACTGTATCTTCTGAATTCTTCTCATTTCCCGCGTGCTCTGGCTTTCCACTTACAGCGTTCTTGTTGCTCCCAGGGTTCCCTTTATCTGTTTCTTCGGGATGTCCCTCTCTCAACTCCTTCGGGTTGCCGTCACGAACTTCATCGGGGTCCCTATTCCTTGGTTCTTCTGAATTCTTCTCATTTTCCGCTTGCTCTGGCTTTCCACTTACAACGTTTTCGTTGCTCACAGGGTTTCGTTCATCCGTTTCTTCGGAATGTCCCTCTCTCAACTCCTTCGGGTTGCCGTTAAGAACTTCATCGGGATCCGCCTTCCCTGGTTCGTCAGAGCTCCTCTCGTTTCCCGGTTGCTCTGACTTTCCTTCCACAACGCTTCCGGTTCTCCCATCCACTGAATCTTTGTTTACAACCTCTCGTCCGAATTTGATTAGTTGTGCTTCTTCCCATGATAGTAAACTGAACCATGCTCGGTGGTCTTTCGGTTTTTTTTCGTCCTCAGGTAAGCCCATCATGAACGGCTTGCCATCTATATCGCAATGAAGGTGCTCCCCTGTTTCCAGTGACTCGAAAGCGTAGTAACGAGAATTCACACTTTTAACGTGAAACAAATATTTTCCTTTTGGAGCGAAATGCTGTGACCGCTGTTGATACAAAAAAAAATAAAAAATAAAAAAAGAGAGAGAGAGAGAGAGAGAGAGAGAGAGAGAGAGAGAGAGAGAGAGAGAGAGAGAGAGAGAGAGAGAGAGAGAGAAAATTAAGCAAAACATTAAAGAGAACCACAAAGTCAAATAATTAATTGCGAGGAACCATTTGCTCACGTTACAAGCAACACTGAGACTAATAATAAATCGTGTTCTCATTCTCCGAAATGAGCTGGAAATAGCTTAATTGCACACGGGGAAATCTTTTCATATGTAAATGTATCACCCGTAAGAGCCTCCACTTCATGCTAGATTCAGTCCAATACCCAGAGTACGAAAATGGTCTCGTTCACGCTTCACTTTGAGGCTCAGTTCAAGATGGCCGCTACACTATTACAAGCCCGCTTTTAGTAAGACGGTTCTGAGTTCGTTCACTCTGATTCCCCTTTATCACTTCGAGAGGGGGGGGGGGGGACGAGATTTTTTGTGCAATCTCCTCCCGGCGGCTATTTTGAATTGAAAGGGGGCATACGCTTCACCACCCATACCCTTCATAGCGGCACATATTTTTACTGCTATGTAAAAAGAGAGATCCCTCCCCTCCTCCCTGGGATTCCACGTAATAAAGGTGAAGGAACTGATGGGCAGGGTAGATTATCAATAGTGGCCAACTTACCCGAAGCTTGACTTCTGAATTGTATACTGCAAGGTAGTAATTCATGCCGTATCTCAAGTAATTGGCTTCCACCTCGTCATCCCTTTCTAGATAAAAAACTAAAAAAAGCCCAAGATTGAATGAGTTATCAAACAGTGATGATATCCACAATCTCTGTTTGAAGTGTAGCAATGGGGGCGGTAATTGACTGTTGAAAGCTGGCGTGGTGTAAAAGAGTCCACTACGTATTAGGGATAAAATGAATGTCAATATATCAAAATCATCATGATAATCATTAATATAGACCTTATTCGTATCCTCCGCAGTGAGCTGGGACTAGCTTGCACACGAGGCTTAAACGGGGAAGTTTTTCATGTGTAAAGGTAGCCTCGGCTTCATGCTAGATCCAGTTCAATACCGAGAATAGCCTCGGCTTCATGCTAGATCCAGTTCAATACCGAGAATGCAAATATGTTCTAAATTGAAAAGAGACGCCAAAATTGAGGTGCCCGCGATGAGCTTTATTAAAGAGTGGACTGAGCTAAGGACAATTTTCTATAGTTTCTGGCTATTTATGCCTTGGAAAGTCATACAAAATGAAAGCTTACACTTCCTATTTTCATCTAAAAACTTTTCCACAGGCGTGATTCTTCCCGATAGCAGAATGGAAAGTATGGCGCGAAAATCGTGCGCGGTTTGTCGGTCCCACGTGACTTAGCACCGGAAGTGACAATCACACGCGCGATCCAGGCTATATTGTGCGCTGGTTTCTTGAACTCCTGAGCAGCGTTGACATTTGCAATTCGACCGAAAATTTGGGGTTTAATCGAAAGCGCTCATGGGTACCTGTTTCATCATCGAAACGAACTCCTTTAAAATCCACATCGATTTCTTGACTTTCGTCAGGTCCCGCTCTGACCGCTCTTAAGAGATCACCGTCGTCTTCGTCAGAGAGATTCGGGGAAGACCGCCGGTAGAAGGACTGGATGAAACAACGTTGACTTTCAATTGGCTGAAATGTGACAAGCAAGCAACGGACACAGAACCGTTGAGTCAATTAATTCATAATAAATTATGGCACATTAATAATAATTATTCTGTTCATGACCGATTGCCGGACAAAAATTTTCTAGTCGCTTTGCATATCTTCATGAAAATGTTGTAGTTTAAATTGAACAAAATTCTTCGCTTTCCTTGAATTTGTCAAACAAATCAGACTGCCGGTCATTTGGTAGCCTACCACGCAGTTGTTTTTATGGGAGTTGTATGAGGTTAAAAATTGCTAGTCATTTGGTGTAATGATGATGATAATAATGATGATGATGATGATGACGACGATGATGGTGGTGGTGGTGATTATTGTTATTATTATTATTATTATTATTATTATTATTATTATTATTATTACTATTATTTTTTCTCTCGTAATTATAATCCGTATAAATATTGTAAAAGTATTGCTAAAAACTTATTATTGCTGTTGTTGTTATTATTATTATTATTTACCATTATTATTTATCTTTGTAAATAGTTGTTGTAAACATTGCTCTTCCATTGCTCTTCACGCTATTCTTAAATAAATTTTTCATTATTGTTGATTTAAAAATATTATTATTACTATTGTTATTATTATTATTGGGAGGTCGTTTTTTTAAGCTTTTTTCTTTGTGAAAGATGTAATTTTTATTTGAGAGTAATTAATAAACTGTCATTATTATAATAATAAATTATTATTGTTATTATTTATTTATTTATTTATTTTTTAATGGAGAACAAAAGCAGGAATTCGCACTTGATTACCGCGGTTCGGATGCTATGCCACTGAGCAACAAGAGACTTGTGGGAGCTGGGGCATTAAACTAGCCATGTGACAAATAAAAGACCGTTTATACTGAACATGCGTGTGACAGTGCCGCATAATTTCTGGACTTCTCTTCATTTATTTACCACGCTAAAAATTTGCAATCTCACTTCACTGTAACTACACGCTTTGCCGCTGTATAAATGTATCCTTTGAAAAACTGGGCGGTGTGGCCATGGCGAATATGGTTCAATTCCATGAACAGCTGTTAAAGCGCACCCAACCCCAAAATATTTTCGAAATGTATTGCGTTTTTTTTAAAACCAAATCTTGACCTATTATGGGGTGTAAAGCTTAAGAAATTTAACCATCACTTGTCACACGACCGAGCTAGTATGAGGTGTGGGTCTAGTCCTGATTTGACACCGCAAAATGATTTGCATCGATTTTTAAGGTCTTTTTGAACATATGCATGCAAGACTTATGCAAAGCAATTTATGACGTCAAATCGAGAATAGACCCAAGCCCCTTCTGACTCGGTCGTGTATCGAATGATGGTTAGGTTTTAAAAAAGTCCAAAACTGGAAATAAAGTTAAAATGCTTTTTTTTTTCTTTTTCTTTTTTTGAATAGGTACAAAGTGTTATATCAGCAGAGAAAATAATTAGGAGTTAGGTGCATTTGACAAATCCGAATGTGTGTAGGGACAACAGAAGAAAGTCATACCTCAGAGCGTCTGTAACCGTCTACAGCGTCTTCACCTGGGCCACTGTCGTCACTGGACATCTAAAGATTGTTAACAGACTTTCTCATTTTCACGTTTGATCGCGATTTAAGGGGAACTGTCGCGTTAGCCTGCGCGGCAGGAGCTAGAAAGACGTCTAGAAAGGGGAAGGGAAGGGGGGGAGCAGGCGCGCGCGAGAAGTGATGGGGAGAGAGGAGGAGAAGGAGAGTGCGGGGGGGGGGAGACAGCTAACATATGAACTGACTCAGCTAATCAAAATAAAGAGTGGAGTAATGAGAAACAAGCGAACGAGAAAATAGAGGAATGTTGAGAATACTTGAACTTAAATTCTTTTTTTTTTCAGAATCTCTACTCACAATTCTTAGAATGAAAACTTCAACCCACAAAAAACTTAAAATGATTATTGGGGCGTTAAGTCATTGAGTATTCAAATTTGTAAAAACACGCTGTTGAATTATTTTGACTCCGGGAACATAACCCAAGAAGATCATGCTCTAAGGAGGCTTTATCGCAGGTGAAAGTTACACTAGATCTAAATTAAAGTTCACAGGCGTTAAAAATATAATTTCTTGGTAGTGGACACTAGCACCCGGCTTTCGGCAACTTCTTTATAGTATACCACGAATTGACGAATATTTGGTCGATGCTGTACTTGTGGCGGTGGTTAACTAGACAGGCACGAACCAATACAGGACCGTCTGAATGACGTGATTTTAATTTTCAGTGACGCCAAGAGTTTCCCACGTAAACAGTTGAACTACAACCGAAGCTTACTTACTTTGTGATCGAGGATCAAGACTTGAATGTTCACTGCTTTGTTCAGTGAGCAGAAATCCAGTCGCACAGCCTGTTGATCGGCACAGTTGCGGCGCGAAGATAAGCAGTGAGATAACTTTTCTTGAACTTTGAAACAGTTTCAGCTCCGTCGAATCTGTCGCCGTGTCTTCCTTTTCTGCTGTCGATTGAGTTAGAGCTGTCTTTACGGAAAAAAACGAAAGCCCCGATTTCAACGCTGTTTTCGCTTTGTTTCACTTCGATGAGTTTCTTCTGAATTGCATTCATGGGCGGAGAGGTCACGCTAGGGGGCGAAAAAGCCGCACAGGAAGCCCAAGTTTACTAAAGGAGTAGTCGTTGAGATTTTGATTCTTTGATAGAAATGTTTCCTAAGTAGTTTACACTAACACTGAAAGTGTAGCGTTCTGGGACCTGTGTAGGTTAGATACCTAGGCATATAGAATGCTCTATTGGCAAACAGAGTAGCTACACTGGTAATACAGAGTGACATGCTATGTGAAAGTAAGCCCAAAGTTTTTGGCTTATAAAAATCGACCGGAGAATAACATGTTTTTAACACTGAAGGGGTTCTAAGTTATCACAGAGAAATCTTGTAGAGTTTTTCTACGCTTGAGCGTCCGGTAACTGTCGACTATTTTTTAAATCCGAGCATTAAAGTTTTGTTTATTGACAACGTATGCTTAGTAACGTGTGTCACGTCATGTTAGTAACGTGTGCCACGTATATAACCCGAATGTAACCAAACACTCAATATCGAAATCTGAAAAGATACGATCAATAGCTACAATATTAAGGAAGTCTTAGATGTAACCGCTAAAATTAATAGCGGTCCTTACAGTTGCGCAAGCTATACAACAAGTGGTTAACTTTGTTGGTTTTTCCTTTCGTGATGCGACAAACAGTCAATATTGAATGTTACCAAACAGGAACTTGGAAGGTAGAGGCAGTCTTGTCTTGGAGAGTACTTATGTTAAAACCGGCGTTTTTGCTATTTACGTTGTGAATAATCGTATAGGTACCCCGGTTCAAACAAAAAGACGTTAGTTTTGTAAATTTGACAGGTTGAGGTAGTTTAACCCGAGCAGTTTGTGGCAAGCTGTTAGTTTTATAAATGACATTTGTTCAAGAAGGACGCTTGCCCACGTGCTTCCACGGTTAGTGATTTCAAAGGAGTGTGGTAATCAGTCGAAAGCTGCTAAATGCTATTTGTGTTTCAGCGATTTTGAAGGTTTCTTTGTGGTAATGAATCTGAGAAAAATCCTAATTAAATACAAATGCTATTTGTGTTCATCGCCAATAAATATTAACTCATCAATATTAGATATACTGACAATGTACAAATATTAATGTTTATTAAAGTAAATTCACTGGAGGTCATGATCAAGACATTTCACCCCAAGATGACTTTGCAACATTGTTCAGCCTCTACTATATAGCCGGCAGCACGTTCCCACGCAAATCATTGTATCTGTAAGCATGTGATGTACGTGTGATAAAATTTATGAGAAACGAACGAAATGAGAAAAACTTCGAAAGGAAATGGAACCAATGACTGAGACCATTCAGTATTTATGGACGACTCAGCATAGAGTGATCGTGTAACTGAAAACAATCTTTTCCCAAGCCTACGCCTGTCTGAAATTCTATATGTATTCTATATTGATAACGACCTTCATACCTGAAATTTCCGACAGCGGAACTCGTAGGAAACAATGCTAAACATCAGTAAAACGTCAGCAACTTGTAAACATGACATGCATACGTAATCGAACCAAAGAAACGGTTTTCCGTTCAACATATCCGTCACGCGTAATAAAGCAGACAGCAAACAGAACGGTTCAGTTGCGACCAGGTGTGTTATGTCGAGGAGACGGTTATTGCAGTTACAGCCGGAGTAGCGATTCATCACCGCATCTGTTCGTCAGATCAGGTTTGATCTGCAGCTGACTGCACACGAGTGGCTGATTACTACACTGAACTGAAGAAATCTGAGCACAACTTTATTGTAAACAGGAAGTAAGTAACTACACTTAAAGGCAGCTGGGCAACAATTTCACATTGATCACCTTGAAAGTGCCTTGGTTGAAACACGTTGCGACATTTGTTGCTCAGAAGTCGCTCATATGTGGTCACGTTTTGGATATCATTGTATTACGTAAATGTCAGTATATTTCGATCAAAATTTAAAACGCTCAGCAAAAAAAAAACAAACAAATGTTTTGTTACAATTAAGTATTTCATTCGTTGACTCAAAAGTTAGAACCACCTCTCCACAGATACCACGAACGTGCCGATAAACAGTTTTCGTTTCATCTGTTAAAAGTTCATATAAGAATGTCCTCCAAAAGACTTCAAAATACTGAGATCGACGGTTTGTACAGCATAACAAATAGAACCACAGGAAAAATAATGCCGAGTAGCTTTCATTTGAAATTCACTGATAGCACTTAAGGATTCCAACTTGTTAAAACAACCTTGTGTAGCATAATAAGCAGCACCACTCGCTTTGTCTGAATTGTGCGTCTACCCACTTTGCACAGCACAACTGAGAAACAGCTCGTCCACAACACATTTCAGTTAACTCTAATAAAGCGGCAGTGAGCCGCGTTCAGTATATAAAAACCCAAACTCTTACATTGTTATACAGCAAAGAATTACGTGATTTCAGAATTATAAATCTTCGGTAGATCGTGATGAAGCTATGCATGACTGAGTAGTAATTTACATATTAAAAACCCTTTCTTCGTCACAGTAACCGCATGAAAACGCAAGTTTAGCTTCACGTTCGTTCACGGATTTTGTTTGTCCGTGACATTTATTATATTATTTTAGTTCATCGGCAATAATGTATTTCTTATTTTGCTGACCCTAAAACTATATACCGGGGTGATAGAGCGCTTTTTCAATTGAGTGTCGTAAAACCAAAACCAAAACCAAAGCAATTACTCCAGCCAATCACAACAGAAGTAAGCAGTGCATTGAGCCAATCAGAATACGAAGCATTTTCATGTAGCCGGAGCAAAGCGCGGGAAAATGCACGCCTGCAAGTCGCAATTGGTTTTGGATTTGCTTCTCATTGGTTGCGAAAGTGGCACGAGATTTCCTGACCAATCACAGAGCGAAGCAATGCAAAACCAAAGCAAAACGAGAACTACTTTCGGCACTCAATTGAAATCCGCTCTAAAGACTAGAATAAGTAAACGAAGGTTACTGATCAGCTGGGGTGAAATGAAAAGGCAGCTGTTTAAGTGCAGCTGAATTGGTTGCTATGACTTGGCTTATCCTGTCTGCAACTGGCAATTCACTGAGCTCTATTGTTTCAGATCTGCTTCCGATGTACAATATGAGAGGAACACAGAGCCAAGTAAGTATGACGTCTCTGGATTTGGACACGGCCAGGTCCCGGCCCGTTTGTTTAAAACAGAAGCATAGAGTCAGTGCCAAACCACAGTTTGTACATTTATGACTTTTTTTTAATCTTTTTTATTAGTCTTCCGCAGGTTTTTGTTAATTGTTATACGTTATACCTATGGCTACTTTCACTCGCTATCACTCCCACTGTATCAGTTTCGTCCCTTCGAAACGCCCATACAATTTCTCGTAAGAAAACCCGGCGAATTCGGCCAACGGCC